>JAQGAO010002859.1:0-18457 GCA_034697705.1 Ommatoiulus sabulosus
GTATTACGAAAAGTCTGAAAAATTTTAAAATTTGTATTTGGTAAATATCGATAATTTTGCACGTTTGTCTTTGGAAAAGTTTGAAAATTTTGCTAGTTTATCATCTAAAAAGTTGCAAATGTCTCCTTGGTAAATTTGTCCTTGAAGACTGTAGAAAATTGTGCATCTTACCTGTAAAACCTTAAAACTTAAAAATAAAAACTTTTCTGCATTTTTTTTACCTATTTTAATAATTCATAAAGTCAGTAACTCTCGGGTTAATTAACTGCAAGTCAATTACATGTATATAGGAAAGCTTCATACTCTTGATGATATGCCTTTAGTAACTGATAATCCTTTAATGGATTGTTATTTATCAAACTTAAAGATAGCAGCTAGATGCTGGATGATTTTCTAATCTCTATTTTCTGACAATAATTCGTTGTTGAATTGGTCAGTTTTTAAAGATCCGGGATACTGGATGATTTCTGTTAAAAAAATGTTAAAATTTGTACTTGTTGACTTTGAAATATAACTTAATATCTGGCGATTAGACAAGATTTTCTAGATCAGACAGATACAATTAACTATATACAGTTCAGGAATGTTTTTTATTTTTAAGATATTTCCAGTTATAGTATATAGACACTCAATCTACAAATTCAAAATTTTACATACGCGCAACTGCAATTGTCAGTCCTAGAAAGTGCTTTGTCTGAAAATATTTGAAATATTTCATTTTATGTCAAAACGTATCTTGGCCATTAAGTTTGATAAAAAAAATCTGCAGTTGGTAGATGGTCTCTTCATTCTTAACCCAAGAAAATTGGGGAAAACTGTGACATATTTTTTATTAAAAAAATCGAACAATTTTCAAAGAAAAGATGTAATTGGTAAGATGAAAATAATTAATAAAAAGATGAATTTTATCGATATATGGTTTTCCTAAAAGCGGCACAATGTTTTTTTTTTACCAAAACATGAAGCATATACACTTTCAAGACGCATTATACTGTAGTTGAAAACTGCGTAATGTTATAATCTTAATCCCACGTTCAAATTCGCTCAGATCCAGCTACTGTATTTTCCAATTTTCAGGAAAATGCAGGTTGGTTGGAGTCGACTAAACTGGGTTAATTAATGAAAATGAAGTCTAACTATTTATCAGTCCTTGAAGATACTGGACGATTTTCGTCTAATAATATAACTTCAAAATCGATTAAAAATCGATTTTGAAGGACAATGCAGAAAAAGAAATTCGTGAAGTTGATGATAATATACATGTAAGAATATTTAGACTCGGTTCCATACACTCGACTGTTCTCTTTGTTATCTGCAATTTTGGAATTGGCCAATTCTGATATCCAATCAATTTATAATAACAAGTTCGATACAAAAAGTTACGCACGTTTTACGTTTACACAGTTGAGAAAAATTGGTTAAAGAAACAATACGCATGGTCAATGCTTATTCAGAAAATCATTGGACAAAACTGAAGAATTTTGAACTTTTTCGGAAGAATATTTGTTAAATTAATGAAGGTCGACTGTGGAAAATTTTGGATTCCCTCCCGGCCCTAACTGTCCACGCATGGGAGAATTCGTTTCCCCAAGCAGTAAATAAACAAACCTAAGTGCATCCTAGCTGCTCTTAACCCCAACGAATACCTTTAGCACTCTTTCGCACGACCTAAATTGCTCCCCATGCATAATTTCCGAAACATATGTGCCCCAGAAAATGAATAAAAGCCGCCAAAAACGCGGAGTGAGGGCACCATCTCGTTACCATCTCCATTCTTATTGGATATTCGAAAAACCCCAATATCCAAAACTCCCAATCTGGGGAGTATAAAACTGGGTGAAAAACTTGACTTTTGTCAGACCTTTACGATTTTTGCATGAATCGAGAGGGTACCTAGCTCGTCCTCGCTTTTGCCAATTCCTAAAACCAAACTTCCAATCGCGAAATTGATTTTTATTTCATTTTCTATACGCGTTTTTGTAGCAGTTTTGTACAAGTACTTAACGATTACAGGGTGTCCCGTAACTGGCGCCCAGCGTTTCTTACGTTTTCTACGCCTTTTTTTTCTCTTCTCGCATGTTTTATGTTAAAAACGACTAGATTATTAACGTTCATACGCTCCTAGCTATTCTCCAGTGTTTCTCGCATGAAATTCGGTCATTTCACCTTGCTTTCGTGATTTATTCCGAACCCTAACCAACCAGCTCTTAATTCGCTACCATGGCTAGTGGGAATTCCAACTGCATGCCTCAGCAAGATTCTGAAGAACCATCAAATGTGGACCCTATTCAGGACATTTCTACACTCGACTTGCACGAAAAAGTCAGCGCATGTATTAAACGTTTTTCTTCACTCGCCTTCGACCGTTTTTTCCATCTCAGTCGGCAATACGTCTCCCAGCAAGGCATTGCCAATCCGGCCGAATTGGCATCCGTCTGCCTGAGAGTGACTTTGCAGCACTTCACTCAGTTAGAGGAGCTGAATACTAATTTTCCTTCCGAGGCCAACTATCGCCGAACGACCATGTTCAAGGTTGTCCAAGCCGCCCATGTCTGTTTCATCGGACGTATCAATCCGAGTCTGTTCCCAATATTTGCGGACATCTTACGTCCGGATGTCCCCAACAATGGTTTGCTGGAAGAGGACAGTGACCTGTTGAAACTTTATCTCGCATCTTCCCAGCAACCAGCCAAAGTCAATTCTGTTAAAATTCCCAGAATTGACCCGGTGATTGCTCAGCACCGTGATCGGGACAGTATGAAGCCGTGTCCTCCTCTCACTCTCGACATGCATACCAATCCTTATCTCGCACCCAACAGACAGTCCGAGTGCTCCCTTTGGTCGTCGTATTTTTCGCAGTGCTTTCATTCCGAAAATCGTCCGGAGTTGTCAGCTACCACTCCTCCGCCGCAGGATCGTGATCCGTCTTCGGACAGTGGCGATGCCATCGTCAGAGAGGATGTGCCAGTTGAGCCTTCCTTAGAGGAGCAGTTGGAACGCATGTTAGACGATCCAGTTCCTGATCCAGTTCCTGAAGCCGCCCAAGATGTTGGCTCTATTTCCTCGGCAGCGGTGGCCTCCGCTGTCCGGTGTATGCAATTCTTGGAGATGGGCAGGGCCGAGAGTCGTACGCTCTTGCGTGAGTTGACGACGAACGCTGCAGTTGCCACTGTGTTTCCCATCGCCGTCGAGCGGTTGAGACGCGTGTTAGAAGACGATGTAACGCGGACCGATTTGCCAGCACTGACTGATCCTGCGATTCCAGGAAGCTCATCCCAACCGGATCAAGTTCCTGAAACCGCCCAAGATGTTGGCCCTAATCCTTCGGCAGCGGTTTGCTACGCTGTCCAGTGTATGCTATCCTTGGAGAAGGCCATCGACAAGATTCGTACGGTCGTCCGGGAGTTGACGACGAACGTTAGACGACGAATGTTAGACGATGAAATGCTGACCGATTTACCATCCCTGACTGATCCAGCGAGTCCAGAATTCTCATCCCATCCGGATCCATATCCTGAAGACGCCCGAGTTGTTGCCGTTTCTTCGGCAGTGGTGAACTCCGCTGTCCGGTGGCTGCTATACATGGAGATGGCCAGCGCTGAGAATCGTATAGTCGTGCGTGAGTTGTCGGGCGTCAATACCTCGGAGATCAACGCCGACTCGGGCAACCAGGGATTCGCGCAAGTATTGCTCGAGCGCCTCCGTCACCTCCATGGCCAACATCTGCAGATCCATAATCTTCAGGCAGAGAGTGCTGCCATGAAAGCTGAACGTGACAATATCGCCAACAAAATTCAGACGTTCCAGAACGAACGTTCGCAACAACTATCTCCGTCTGTCAGTGCTCCAGGGGCCGATCCCACGATGGTCCTCGGTGGCAACAACTTGCAGCCTCAACCTGCGCAACTTCCATTTCTCGGACATCAGGACCATCCCGACT
The DNA here is from genome assembly GCA_034697705.1 of Ommatoiulus sabulosus. Taxonomy (NCBI): domain Eukaryota; kingdom Metazoa; phylum Arthropoda; class Diplopoda; order Julida; family Julidae; genus Ommatoiulus; species Ommatoiulus sabulosus. The sequence continues at coordinate 3,941 of JAQGAO010002859.1, forward strand.
CGCAGATGCCAGGATTCCCATCTGGACACCAAGATGCTCATCCGATGTCCTTCCCGCACCCGAGCCATCGTCGTTACCCGAGAGGATCTCGGAGACGTCAGGCAGTCCGTGGAAAAGCCCCAGGCCGAAAGCAGAAGCGAAATTGATTTTTATTTTATTTCTATACACGTTTTTGTACGAGTTCAAAGTGTTTGAAGTTTAAATAAAAGTAAATTTAAGTGCCTGTAGTCTTCGTGTACTTTAATCCGACGACGACATCTTCGAAACCTGAAACGAAGCGAGAGAACACAATCAACGTAAGGTGCCATTCAAAAAGGCTGTCCGCAAAATTTGTCTCCCCCTACCCCCTGTCCGCACTGTGTCCGATCAATAAGGCCCCCCCCCCCCTCCATTCGGACGTCCGAAACTTTAAAAAAATTGCATTCGGAAAATTTTGAAAGTTTCGCAAATTTCTACTCGGAAAACGTTATTTTGTATACTCTGAAAATTAAGGTTTAGGATTTTGGACCTCGGAAACTGTTGAAAATTTTACGAATCTGTACTCGAAAACAGTTGAAAATGATGAAGATTCGTACTCGGGGAAACGTGGAGAATGTTGCGAGTTTGTCCTCCAGAAATTGTGTAAAAATTTGTAAAAGATGACCTCGGAAAAGATTGAAAATATTTCAAGTTTATGCTCGAGAAAAACGAAAATTTCGCTAGTTTGTACTGGGAAAATTTGTAAGTTTGCGAATGGACCCTGTGCTTATAAGTTCTCTGACTTTTCCATGCAGGTTTTCCAGGACTGGGGGTACCCTGTTACTGACTTTTGCAATTAATTATTTATAGCACATATTGCGCTCAATTTCCCTTTTACTTCGGGAACTGCTTTTATTTGGCATTTTCTTTATCGATTGGACGTCCGAGTTGATCATACCCCCCTTCCTCCCCCTGTCCGTGACTCAACCTATCCCCCCTACATGAGGACGTCCTTTTTAAATGGCCCCAAAACGCATCGCTTACGTTGATCCAACTTTCGACAGCCACTGTACTTTGTATTTCCATGTACGCACGCAACCGCTGTGCGTAAATACGTACCCCGGAAGAGCGAGTAAAATTCCTGGGGAATCCCCTCGCTTTCCACTTCCGCCTCCTCCACGAGGCCGAATTGCTTCATTGAAGCGATTGGCCAGATCCCTACAGGGTGACTCTAAAGTCGCACGATTTATCGCTTACAGGGTGTCCCGTAAGCTATAATTCCCGTACACGTGGAAAATGCACAGTCCCGAATATGTATGGCGGATAATTTTAGGTATATTCTTTCTTAAAAGAATGAATTATTAATTCTTTAAATGTAGACAAATATTTGTATTGAAAATATTTGTCTACATTTAAAGAAGTTTAATATCCGTAGTTAACTAGGAATGGGGATTTTTTTAAATTCCCAAGCATCGATTGTAGTAAAATGAATAATTAAATTAAAAACTTCATTTGATGTATTGATCCCTAGACGGCGCTTTTTAATTCTAGTGATAATTTAAAATGAATCCGTAGAAAATTTTATGAATGTGGAATTCCCATTTTCTAGTGATTTAGCTTTTGTCATCAATAAATAAAAAGTTGTAGTGAAAATATTTAATCGTAATGCCTATAAAAACATCTTTGAAAAATTCCCATAGATGATTCCCATGTTCGGAAACTCACTTTTCGGGAGATGTGTCCATGCGCGAGTAAAATTTGTGAACGTTTATTTTAATCATTATTTTTAATGATAAATTAAAATTCGTCTACTTTTAATTCCTTAACAAAATAAGAGATTAAAAGATTTTAATGTTGAAAAGTTATAAGCATCATTTAGTACAAAACTAACATTCCAGTTTTAATATTACTTCCAAATAAAATTAACTCATTTGGCTACATTTTTTTTTGCATAATTAGATAAGTTTTTATGAGTTATTATATATTTGTCATTGTTTGATAGCTATGTTGTTTTTAAATTATTGAAGGAAGTTTGTTAAACACTTAAGGAGTTTGACAAGGTATTTTTACCGAGGGACCCAATATTGAAACCATAGGCATAATTCTACATCAAAAAGAAGATACCGACGATACGATAAGAATATTTAGACTAAGTTCGATATACTGACCGCTCTTCGTTTTCTGCAATTTTTGAAGGAAGTTATTAACGTAAACAAAAACAAATTCTGATATCAGATCAATTTATAATATCAAGCTCGATACAAAAAGTTACGCACATTTATGCAGTTGAGAAAAACTTGTTAAAGAAACAATACGAATGGTCAATGTTTATTCTGAAGATCATTGGGCAAAACAGAATCTTGTCCATCGTTCGCTGCAGCGCATCATCCCATCTCATTCAGGATGTAGCGGTCAAGAAATCGTCGAATATATATGGCGGAATGTAATTTAAAATTTCCTGAAATAAAAGGAAATTTTTCAGTTAATGGACCACGATCCTTAAAACTTTCTCGGAAGAACATCAACTTAATGAGGGGTTGCTGAAATTTAAACTCCGAACATTAGTTGCTTTTAATGGACGAAATTGTTAGAAACTCACTTTTCGGGAGATGTGACCAAAGTGCGTCAAGTTCTCCAAAAAGAAAAGTATGCTTATCACATCCCCGGGTAATTCGGTGCATTTAGTGCCAGGCCTGTAGAATAGAAATGATAACAATATGAAATGATAAGTTTACACAGCGAGGGTTGAAATGCGTTGAAAAATATCAGCCTTTATCAGTTTGCTACGATTATATGTTAACAAAGTTAAATCCTAAAAGTCAATTTTGTTGAAAATACGGTGCATACATGTAATTTTTGTTTTTTTCCCCCATCATGTTTCATTTTACTGCTTTTTAAAAAAAAAAAAATAAACTGTTTGCGCAGTGTTTGAACAATGAATATTTTTGCATGATTTAATCGTTCATTATTATGCAAAATTCGTCAATTTTTTACTATTAAAACAACCACTCATTTTGACTAAAGTGTTTTTTGCATAATATGTTTATTTTTAATTACTTTTTTTAAAACACCTTTATTGTTTCAAAAAAAGTCATTAAACTGCACCTAATTTTAAAGATGTAAATTTTTTATAATAATAAATATATGACCTCCAATATTACTAAATATTAAAAAACTTGACGTTTTTTTTTTAATATTTAGAGTTTTCCACAAAAACTAAGACTACTTTTTAGTATAATTTATGTAAATTTGGCACTTACGCCGTGCTCGCCTCGACCAATGACCGTACGTACTGTCCGACAAAGGCCAGAAACTTGCTCGTGTTTTCCGGATGAAACTGACGCAGCAGCGTCAATGTTCCAACGGCCAAAGGAATGCCATCGAGCGGTTCCGTTGTTTTCTTGCAAATCAATGCTCCTACGTTCGTAAAAAAACCAAAAACTCTAGAAAAATAACGACTACATTTACCGAACATAAAAAAAACATGGATTGACCACATACCTACGGTCTTGACATAAATCAGTTTGGGAATCTGCGCGATCGAAAGCAAAAACACAAAAACTGGAAAATGAGGGATGCTCTTGGTGGTGATGTATATCTAAACGAGTGAGAATTTTAAATTTTAATTCCACATTTTTAAATGCATGTAAGAGGGGTGTTCATAAGTTTCCACAATCATTTAAAATCGAGAACGGGCCGCAACGATTAGTTCGTACTCGCAGTAATGCTGAACTTGGGTAAAGCGCAGTACCTTTTGTAAAGGTTCCGCTATTCCGGACCATTCCAAGTAATTCGTGAGTTCGTACATCAGCGGATTTTCCTCCTTCGGATATGGCTTGGTCGGATCGTTGTAATGCGTCTTGATGTCTCCCAACAAGGCACTACAGGATCGAGTTCAAGATTTACTGAAATGCTCAACTTGAAATTTACTGGAAAAATGCAATGTCCTTACTCGTTCAGCGTCTGCAAAGCGCTGGCCAAATATTTTGAGTCGAATTTGCAGGCAGTGTTGAGATTATTGGCAATGTGCACTCGCAGAAGCTGCATTTGTCCAATCTGAAAAAAGACCAAGAAGTGAGACACGATAACAGCGCAAAAAAAGTTGCCGATGGTAAAAATTACTTACTTTGAGGATGCAGTCGGTGAAAGCGGGCAATGCTTTTTGAGTTTTCGAAACCAGCGGCAAATATACTTTGGACGGTTGAGCTAAATGATTTTAAAATACAAACAATTATTTTGGAGCAACAAATTTCATAATCTTATAATTTTTCATTATTTTATATTTCATAATTTTAAAATCTTTTTGAGATTTTGTATTTAACCTTGTGTCAAAAAGGACCTTAATTTGATGTTTCGTATAAGTTGATACTGTAACGCACGATGCAATACAGTTAGATCTCTTTTAAGACGTATTTTGAGGGGCGTCAAAATTTGTTCATTTAAACCGTACTTCATATTTTCAGAAGTTAGAAACAAACATGATCTCAACAATAAGACATATTTAAATAAATTCTAAAAGTACTTGCACTGATAATGTTTCAGAACACAATCTCTCAAAGCATGCAATTATACGAGGGGTGTTCATTAAGTTTCTGCAATCATTTTTTTAAAATAAAACCGGCAATATGGGTTATAATGAAATTTTTTAGAGAAATCCACGTTAAGGTCATCTAATATTCATAAAATATCCATTTTGTTCGATGTATTTTTGGGAGCGAGTGTATTTCCTTTGCTCAAAAGAACGTTAGCCTCGGGCATTTGTTGTTGACACTCAATGTCAACTTTTCTCACCATCTTTCGCACGTTCAACGTCAATTTCTCAGACCTTAAACATGGCACGCATTACTTCTCCTCAAATGCTTTTAAAAGTTAAAAAAAACGCCGCTGAGCCACTATCTCCTCGGACTCCATCTTTGCACACCAATTTTAAGCACGCGGAATTTTTGAAACTTATCTTTTAATGTTAAAATATGTTCGGAAATAATTAAGGAAACTTTCAACGTCCGTTAAGGTAGTCCAATCGGGAGTTTAGTTGGATCTGCTTTACACATCGCCTCTAACGTACCAACATTTCCAGAAATTGGATTTAGAGAATCCACCAGGTTGGATAAGAGTTGAGACCACTGGCGATCTTTTAGGACGCTACGCTGAAGCAGACCCACGAAATTTTGCAGTTCTTTAACGATCATGAACGCCAGCAATCGATCCAAACCGTTAATGCCAAAAGTGCCAACGGATAGCTGCAAAATATGATAAAAAAAACTTAAAACATCAACTTGAAGCTTAAAACAACGAACTAATAATTTCCTGATCTTTGTATGGTTTTTCTTGATTCGTGAGTTTTTGGTTATTACCTGCAGTTTCGAAAACAATTTAAGGTTCACGACTTCAGCGCGGGTTTTCAGGTCGTACCAAGCGCTCATTCGATCGATATATACCGTGGTCCTGAAACGATAGAAAAACAGCAAGTTTTATTTCTCGTATAGCATCCGAACACAAATTACGAGGATCCAAACCAGACGGATCTGAACAGAAACTGATCAAAAATCAGCCGAACGAGACTTTGTAATTAAAATATCGTCTCGTCAGTGTCGAAAAAACGTGAACATTTTCCTAAATCTAAAACGAAGCTCCTCCAAGCGAAGCTTTACATACTTAGGATCCGTGATGCGCAGGATCTCATTAGCTAATCTGCCGATAAAATTCACGGCGCTGCCATCGAGAGGTGCGAATCTGGGAATGGGAATCGTACGGGATTGATAGATGCTCTGCCAGTCGTGAACCTTTATTAAAATGACGTTTTTCATCATTCGCCATGACTTTTTAATTAATTCGAGGTATTAAATCGTTAGATAAACTGGGAGATTTACTTTGTGCCTTAGAAAGCTGTTGCATTCCTGCTCTACGTTGAAATTGATGATGCGCGACACCTCCTCTTGCCATATTTTTAGCCCGTAAATATTGACATAATCTTGAATGTATTCGAAGGATTTCTGGAATCCTTCCATAATGTTGCCCAGCGCTTCTAACTTGAGAACTAACTCGCTGCTCTGAATGAAATATGCGTAAACGAACTTGAATGTTTCACCGATCGAGCGATTGAATCATGGGCGCTGAAAAAATACTTACTTTGGCTTTAGGATTAAAGCTAAGGCATTGATTCAATGCTAGGGCAACCTGTCTTACGAGCTCTTTACGGATGCCATCTTCCAAAAGTTGTTTGGGATCGATCTAGAAGAATTGAAATAATAGTAGAGATTTTATCATCTGGGGTCGATTTAATCAGGATCCTTTCTTACAAAAACAAACCTTCCAAAAATGACATTTTTAACATTTTTCAACATTTTTTTTCCAATTTGTCATTTTTTAAAAAAAATTTTACAAAAATTACATTTTTACCAAATGATGTGTTTTTCTAAAATGACATGTTTCAAAATTGTCAAAAAATTGTAACAAATTGTCAATTTAAAAAAAAAAAGATTTTTCCAAAGTAACTTATAAAAATGACACGTTTTTGATAAATAATATATTTTTTTTTGTAAAATCAAATAGTTGATATTAAATATGAAACATCTTTGATGAAACTCACAGGATAAAATAAAATAAAATAAACACTTTTTTTTAAGTTTTCAAAAATTTAACAATTTTTCCACAACAATATTCTCCACAATTTCATTGTGGAGAATTTTGAAAATTTGTCCTCGGGAAACGTAAACAATTTTGCAAATACCATGTACAAGCATTGATTTTGGATTACAACAAAAAGACTACATTGAATTTCCCTGACTGTTTCAAAATAAGCCATTCTTCGCTGACTTCTCCAGACATTTTCAAGTTCCTGACATTTCCAGGTTTTCCAGGTCTGGGGGTAACCTGTTCACATTTTTATGAAATTAACTATTATTAAGAACATTAAGTTTTCCTTATTAAAAACATTTGATAATAAATATAAATATTCTATACTGAAATCTGCGTTGTAAATTTTAATTACGCGGACCTAATTTTACAAACAAGAAATTCAACGTTAAAGATGATCAAATCATAAAGTTCAATTCTTACTTTAATTATTCCCACCAGAGTGGTTTTCATCATCAGTATTCCTTCGGTGAAAACTGATATAGCGTGCGTTAACTTGGCTACCTAAAAGAATAAAACATGTCCTCATCAGTTTTCTCCCGAAAGTTCATCAAAAAAGCCAAATTAAGGTTCCTCACTTCGTAGCGTTCGTCTAACTGCGCGTATTTCTTCAGTTTATCTTTCTCCAGTCGAGTTGGCACTTCCAGGATTTTGCTGGTTTGCAAACGAATGATTTTGTCCAGGAGCCCGAACATAGTTTCTGGGATGATCTGAAGCACTTTCTGCACGTACGCGACCAATTCGCCCGAATAAAACTGAGAAACGGTGACTAGATCGGGACTTTTGGCCTGGTTGATTCGCATCAGCGGCAAATCGAGCGCCGACGAAAGCTGATCATAACAAAAAATAAATTTTACGAATGGTTTCAGGGAGTTTGGTGATTTATGGGAGTGGTTTTACCTTAAGGAAAGTCGCTCTTAACTTGGTGACGAGGGACGGATCGCGCTTAATTCCCTGTTGCATGTACGACGTGTAACTGTACGCAAAAATTCAGGAAAATATTAATTCCACACTTACTCTGTAAGAATTTTTCGAAGAAAGTTTTATCCATAAAAATTAAATATTTTCAAAACAATTTTCTGTTTGTACATTAAGATGGTAAATGATCACAGAAAAAAAATGGAATTTATTTAAGTTCGATGCTTTTCTCTTTATTTCGTTTATTTAATTTTGATTATTGTGATATTTTGTTATTTTCTTATCCTTTTTCTCTTTATTTTGGTAAAAACAATTGCTCATAAAATAAATAATCGACAAAGAGCTAAATTTGAAGTACCAAAGATGATTTTAATTAATTTCAAATTAACATGATCCAAGTCATTTTTAATTAATTTGAATTCGTAATTAATTAATAATAATCATTAAAAAAACTTCTCGAAAATGACGTCATAAACAAATGATATTTTTTTTTAAAATAACATGTTTCAATTTTTTCAAAAAATTGTTTCCAAAAAAAAAATTATTTTTCCAAAAGAACTTATAATAAAAAATATTTTTTTTTCTAAATTAATGTTGCAAATTTTTCAAAAAATTGTATCACATTGTCAATTTTTCCAAATGAACTTATAATAAAAAAAATTACAGGTTTTTACCAAATAATATTTTTTTCTAAAATAATGTTGCACATTTCTTAACAAAATTGTATCAAATAGTCTATTTTTTTTTATTAAAAATAAGCATGATTTTTCTAAAAGAACATCTAAAAAATGAGACGTTTTTACCAAATAATATTTTTTTTTCTAAAATAATGTTGCAAATTTTTCAAAAAATTGTATCGAATTGGCCATTTTTTTCAAAAAATAAATTATTTTCCCAAAAGAACTTTTAATAAAAAATGACACGTTTTTACCAAATATTTTTTTTCTAAAACCATTTCAAATGAACTCGAAAAAACGGTTGAAAATAATGAATTCAATTCCTAGTTGTTTACATTTTCTGCTTTCAGAAAATCTTTTTTATCGATAATGTTTCATTTAACGCTCGGAACTATCTTCGCAGTAATTCCCATACTCTGAATTTACCTATCAACAATTTCCCATGCGTACGAAAGGTCGCCCACAATTTGTATCGTGATGAGGACATCTTCCCGAACCCCTAACGTCCGAATCATTTGATGCAAAAGCTTCCTCGTATCCACCAAGAACTGTTTAACTTGAAGCTGAGTTTCCAGCTGGTGAAATTCTTGCACCTAATTTTAAATAAAAGATACCAAAATTCAAGTTTGGCGAATCATCGTCGAGTTTCGGTGTGTCCCAAAAAATCTTTTTAAACAATTGTGCTTCACAATTCGAATAATGCTGCAATAATTTTCACAAAAAATTTAAGATTCGCTTTACTTCTTCCAGAGCTTGAATTAACTGTATCATTTTGCGTCCGGTTGCTGTAGCATCCTCGTAAATCAACGATTTAATTTGCTTCGCTATTTCGGTGAACCAAGCTTGCAGATTATCTATAAACATTAAACGTCATTTATTATGATTTCTTCGAAACTTTGTTAGTAATAAGGGATAACTCGTAAGTTTAACGAACCATTTTTCTCCACTCTGGAAAGAGGTTTCGCTCCTGAAAAAACTTCAGATAACTCTTCCATTCGTTCGATGCAATCGTTTTGACATTTTCCCCAGCTTGTTTGTTTCTCTTTAAGCATGTGGCGAAACATCTGCAAATTTAAATTTTTCTTGTTTGAACGTTCTCTCAATTGCGAGCAATAACTCAGATAAAAACCACTAAGAGTTTATAAGATTTTTTGCCGAATCATACCTCTCTAACTTTGAGCTCCAACTCCGCGGTGTTGAGTAACAGTTGAAATAATTGGTGCGGATTGCATTTAGAATCGGTCCAGACTTGATCCCTAGATTGACGGCACCTTTTATTTTGTTCAGCACCTTCAACATATTTCAATATTGATAAATTGAGATTTTCTGTACATTTATTTTTTAAGTGGGACGCCCATTACAGGTTCCCCCAGACATGAAAATCTCAGGGATATTGAAAATATCTGGAAAAGTCAGGGAAGAATGACATGTTTTGAAAAAATCATGGAAACTCAACATATTAATTAGGTCACAATCCAAAATTAATGCTTCTACGTGGTTAGCTCAGGACCCATTTACAAACTTTAAAAAAAATTTCAGTACAAATTTACGCAAGAAAATTTCAAGAATTTCAGAGGACAAATTTGCAAAATCTTAAAAATTTACCAAGGACATATTTGCAAATTTTCCCTTCTCTCAAGGATAAACTTTCACAATCTTCAAACTTCAAATTTTCAAACTTCTCGTAAAACAAATGTGCAAGATTTCCTATTTTTTCCAGCACAAATGTGGAAAATTAACTGATTTGGAGTGCACACTTGTAAATGTTTCAACAGTTTCCGAGGAGAATTTTCCAAAGATTCTGAGAACAAATTGGCAAAATTCTCAACCTTTTCCGAGTACGAAATTGCAAAACTTTCAACATTTTTCAAATACAAATTTGTAAAAAATTCAAAAAAAAATTGCCATGCTTATTTTGCAAAATTTTCCTAGGTTAACTTTGAACATTTTTCAAAAGTGACATCAGCAAATTTTGCAAAATCGTGGATAAAATTGGCAAGTGTCAAATTTGTCGTTGGTCAGGGAAATTTGTCATAAAACCTGAAAAAGTCGGGGAACTTGAATGTGAAATTTCTGACCCGATGAAGTGAATTAAGATTCAATTTTAATATTCACATATATACTTACAAGGAGATAAAGAGTTGGTGTGTAGCAGCAACCACCTGAGGGTGACATTACACTCGCGAAGTAGATTTATGATTTTATTGGTGTGGTCCAACAGGGATTCTTCTACGAGGACTCCCTCCTTCAACAATTGACACACTTCCGGATTTAGTTTAGCCAATTTGGCGGCGTGTCGTGTTGCCTGAAATTCAACGGATCATCAGCGATGATTCAGTTTGTAAATCGTGGCATCGGATCATGCGTAATTCTGTTACTTGTTCTTTGATATTAGCCGAATCAAGAGTATTATTCAGGGCCTGTCGAGCTGCTTTGTACGGATCCCAAGCGTCCAATAAATTCACGGTCAGTCCCATGTATAAGCTAATCACCTATGAAAAAAATATATTTAATTTCACATATCAAATTAAATATAATATTAATATGTTTAAATAATCTATTTAATAATACATTTTTAATTCTTTTTATATACATTTAATTATATTGGTAGATTGCACAGTTAAACCACAACGATTAAAATAATTTAACGAAAACAAAACTATAAATTTCCCGGCATCGTTGTCTAGAGCAATTTTAATATTTTCAGAGAAATTTTTATCAAAGATTTTAAATTTTACAGACATCAATTTTTTATCAATTTTAAATTTCATTATTTTGAGATCTTATTTTAAATTTGTGTATCCCTTATGCATCATATGACCACATAGGATGATCATCCAACTGTTTCGAAAAGTCCAAATAAAATTATTAAACAATCATAAGTAATTTTTATTAAAACAAAAAAAGCAAAAAAATGCATAATTTTTTGAAACAACATTCAACAGGTATAAATTTTTAATTTTGAAACATGTACAAGATTAAACGCGATTAATGGTGTGCTTCAAACTTATTGTACCCAATTATCGGGAAAGTACTTGTCTACGATTTCTCGCATCTTCGCCATCTGATTGTGCAGAATTTCTGGCTGAAAGTACAGCACCACGTAAAGCATCGCAGCTTGCGTTGCCAGTGCCGTGCTTCGATGCTCCGGGAAAGGATAAGCAGATATCTAACGAATATACATGTAATTTGGTTTAACAAAGGTATCTCATAGATCCGTGCAAATTTCGCTACAGTTACAAACCTGATTGTAAACATCATCGGACCTTAACCGACCGATGACAATATCGACATACGTCGGATTGACGGGATATCGCTTAAAATATTCTTCCGGGTAATTAAGCGGTCGCTTCCCCGTCGGCCCATTGGTGAAACCGGTGCTTCGTAGAAGTTTGCACACATCGTCGATATTTGAATCCGATGAAACGCGTTTAGCACTGTTGAAGAATAATATACCAGCGGTGTTCGTTAAGTTTCAGCAATCATTTAAAAAAAAACGGCTGTATGGATTTTCATTAAATTCGTTGGAAAAATTCTTCCATCATTTCTGAACCAATTTCAACGTTAAAAGATGTGTTTTGAAAATTGCACTCGCTTAAAATTGGTGCGCAAAGATGGAGTCCGCGGAGATAGTGGCTCAGCAGCGTTTTTTTAACTTTAGATAGCATTTCCGAACGTTCCGTCTACGTGTGGATTGGTCAGTTGAGAAATGGACGTCGAAAGTGTGAAAGATGGTGAGAGAAGTGGACCTCGAACAAATGCCCGAGGCTTAACTATTTTTGAGCGAGGCATACACTCGCTCCCAAAAATGCACCTTACAAAATGGATTTTTTTTGGAATAATAGTTTGACGTTTACGGGGATTTCTCTACCAAATTTCATTAAAATGCATACAGACTTTTTTTGAAAAAAATAATTGTGGAAACTTAATGAACACCCCTCGTATAAATTTCACTTTTGTACAGGCAATTTTTAAAATAACACACAGCAGTTTTAAATTACCTGTAACGATGATACGAAACGAGCATTCTCTCCCTAGCGAGTCCATCGATCCGAAGGTCGATGACAAGAAGCATGACTCCGTACAAGAATAGCGCTTCGCACTGTTCAAAATTTATATTTAAGAACGGGGTTAAAATCGTTGTTTGTTTGTTTGATAATTTTTAATGCTGGCCTATTTCTGCACACGAGAGGGCTAAACACCAACGCCAGGGGATGTGCCAGCATCACCTACCTGGGAATTTTACCTACGAAGAGGGACTTCCACCCCCCAAAAGGGATCTTTAACGTGCAGACATCAAACGGGATCTACATAGGAACTCAGTTTAAACTCTCATCCGAAAGAGCCGCCACTTAGAGAATTTTGCACATCCACAAACGGGGTTAAAAGCAGTAAATCATGCTGGCTGTGGGTGAAGTTAAAATATGCCGCTTTTTCTCCATATTTAGGAGATTTTGGGGTTGGATTAATGAAAAAATCGTCGGTTATCATCATTGGTTATCGTAAATCATCCATTAGGAATTTGCATTACGTAACCATCAGTACAAAAAGTTCATACCATCAGCTGTTTTCCATCTTCGTTAAGTAGAACAGACTCCAGGGTTTGCTGAATAAACGATCCTTCGTTCAGATCTTCGATAAATCTGATGCGAAGCAATTAAATTTCTCACAGTTAGCGAAAGTTGTCCAAGCTGCATATTTTTAAAAGAAAACCACATCTGAAGAAGCTGCGATCAAGCAAAACGTGCTTACCTGTTCAAATCGCAGACGTATCGATGAACACTCTCGAAGGCCAAATAAAACCTGGTTAATATCTCGATATGGTTTTCTCGGAATTCGTCATCCAAATCTCTAAGGTCCTACGCACCAAATATTTTAAAAAATACAAGATCCATTAAAAAACTATTAAATTACCATTTTTTTTCAACTTTCTAAAGGAAATTTCCGGATGAAAGGTCAACATATACCTACCAAATTTTTCTCAATTCGGTTATCAAACAGTTCGGCAATTTTTAAATAGCTGAAATCGCTCAAGATTTCGGCATACTTTCCCTGTCCGGCGCGAGGATCTTGGCGAAACACCGGAGGCACAAAATCCGACAGTCTTAAAAGTTCGGCTATGATAGCATTTCCTCGCGAGACGAGGCGTAATATCGTTTGTCCGCATAGGTTGTTTTCGGCCAAAAAATCCATGTCGTTGTTTATTCAAAGGTTGCTTCAAGGCTTCAATTACAAATCCTGTAAATGTGATTCAAAAATTAATTGATCCGTACTAGCGATTTTATATTTTTTGCATATAGTCTCATAATTTGTGACAAAGTTATAATGTCAAAATCAACATAAAACATAAAACAACTTCAGCTAGATGTTTTATCCATAAAACAATCTCCAAGTACCGAATTTTATGGACTTCAAATGACCATAAAGCTGTCTAACACTGACAATAGTCTTACAAACCCAATTCTATTTTTTTGTGACAGAAATGTATTGCAGAAAACATAAATTAACTAATTCATATAAGCTTATATATTTATTTCTAAAACATAATGCAAGCATATCCTAGCTACATACAGCTGTGGCCATTTTAACTATAGGCCGAGACTTAATTCAAACGACAACAGACAAATAAACAAATTAAGCTGCAAATTTAAATAAAATTAAATGAGGCAAAATTTTCTGTTATCAGACAATAATATCAATGTAAAAAAACTTAACAAAACTGTCACAAAAAGTAAGCATATAATTTGCTCACCATATTCTGACATGCAAACTGTGTTCTGCACAAATTTGCCATAAGTAATAATAGTTTTTCGTAAATATAGCAATTATTTTATTCTCTTAGTTTACTGTCATCAGTCCGGAAACTACAAACAAACTGTCATTACAATTAAGCATTAATTTATACAAGGTATATTCTGGATTGTCCATGACGTCCACACAGGCAAATCTGGCATAGGCAAAGTTCATTGATTTTTGGCAAACACAGCAACTATACATTTAAAATTACATCGAAATAAGGAAGAATACATAAGTAATAACATATTATAGTATACATCTAATTTATACAAAGTGTCATGGAAATTGTCAGTAGTTTTTAAACAAGAAAACAAACACCCTTACCATTTCGCGTTCCATTCCTTTCGGGGCGTTCTATCCGATCGAATAGAACATGAGCAATAACATTAAAGTCACTTTTAGCTGAAGCGCCTTAAGATTTTTCGAGCGGACGCTCCAAAGCATGTTTTTGTTTAGATCACGGTGTAAGAATATAAGGTGAGGAAACGACCAATACTGAAGCATTACAGCTCGTGAGCCGATAATGTTGCCA
>JAQGAO010002860.1:0-18456 GCA_034697705.1 Ommatoiulus sabulosus
CCCCTGGCGTTGGTGTTTAGCCCTCGTGTGCAGAAATAGGCCAACGTTAAAAATCCACAACCAACCAACCAACCAAAATAATTCAAAATAATTTATAGAATAATAAATCAAGAAAAAAATCAGAATTAGAAAAAAGAAATTAAACAATTAAAAAGACGTTAAATACGGACTTGAGATATTAATTAGAATTAAAATAAGTTACAAAAATTCTAGAACCTATGATAGTCAGAAATTTAAAAAAAAAACTAATTAAGAATTAAATTAAGAAACTAAATTAAATAACTGAGTAAAGTTCACAAATTACTGAAAAAATAAAGAATAAATAGTGTGTTTTAATAAAAATTAAAACAATAATTACGAAAAAGATACCAAATTATTAACTAGGTAAAGTTCAGAGTAAAGTTCAGAAATTAATAAAAAAATAAAGAATAAATATAGAGAATTAATAAAAATTAAAACATTAATTACGAAAAATAAATAGTAAGACCAAGACAATAAATACAAAAGTTATGTTTTTGTCGAAATCGAAAAAATTCCAAAAAAGTGCTCCAATTTATTCTTAAAAAACTAAGTTGAATTCTTGGATTACTTAAAATTAACGCGTGTTAAGACCTTGTAAAATCTGAAATTCACATTTCGTAGTTATTTACCTTCGTTATTACAATCTTAATATTAGTTCATGATAAACAATGGTTCGAGAGTAACCTTTTGGACCTATAAAAATTCAAGAGCGATTTAAAACTGAATCTTATTGTTTTCGTAGTTCACTGTCGCAGATGGTTTTGGAAAAAACTCAAATCTTTTGTTTTTAATTTTTCATAAAGGTTGAAGTATCGCTAGTGACGTCGCCGTTTCGATCTAATTTCGGCTTTCTCTCGACCACCTGGGGTCCCACAGACACCCCAAATGTTGAACCCATTAAGTTTTTGAACTATCGAAATTGCGTGGCACTTATTTATTTACTCGAAGATTTGAAACTAGTCTAGAAGAGTTGAGATTGAGCTAAAACACATTTGCTTCAAGCTCTCTCTCTTTGTTCAATGACCCAAAGCCCTTCGAGAAAAGCCGATCTCGTTTCGAAACTGGGTTTAACACTTAAACGTGTTTCTACATGTTGAAAACGTGTCATTATATATAGTGGTTTAGATATAAATGAAATGTTTTAAAGCGTGACAAATTAAACGTAAATATGTTCATTATTATACTGTAAGTATTTTTTAAATTATACATGTTTCTTCAGCTATAGTATTGATAAACTTGTCCTGAATAGTATTTTTTATTGATTTAAGACATATCAGATACACTTTACCAGTGAAAAGTGTTTAAAAATTGGTCAGTGTAGCGTTAAATAAAATTGAAATATGGACTCGAGATATGTGCCATGGAATCGTGTTTCAACATATTGGCTCGAATCCTCATGTTCAGTATAGGCTTTAAAGTTTGCTTTAATACATGTTGATAAAGTCTAAATTTGGATAAACATGTTCGGAATTAAGGTTTTCACGTTGATCAAATTAGATCTGTATCAAGATGTTATGGACAAAAACCATATGTTTAGCATGTGTTGCTACGTGTCGAATGTGTTTTACTTGTCATATCGCGGAGTTTATTTCTCCTAATTGGAGCCTATGCCCAGTTAGGTGCCACTCGGCGTATTTCTTTTTCTCCCTCCCACGTATCATTCTTGCTTTTCATATGGGGCCATTCAAAAAGGACGTCCTCAAAATTTACCCAAAATTAGACTCCCCCCTACCCCCTGTCCGCATTGTGTCCGGTCAATCAGGGCCCCCTCCCCTCATTCGGACGTCCGAAACATTACAAAATTGTATTCGGAAAATTTTGAAAGTTTTGCTAATTTATACTCGGGAAAACGTACATTTTGTACTCTGAAAAGGTTGAGAATTTTGCCAATTTGTCCTCAGAATCTGTTGGAAATTGTACGAATTTCTACTCGGAAACTGTTGAAAATTGTACAAATCTGTACTCGAAAACAGTTGAAGATTTGTACTTGGGGAAAACATGAAAAATGTTGCAAATTTGTCCTCGAGAAAACGTGGAAAAATTTGTAAAGATGACCTCGGAAAAGGTTGAAAATTTGGCGAGTTTATGCTTGAGAAAAAGGAAAATTTTGCAAATTTGTACTGGGTAAATTTGAAAGTTAGCGAATGGACCCTGAGCTTTTTAGTTCTCTTACTTTTCCAGGACTGGGGGTACCCTGTTTAACGGCTTTTGCAATTGGCAACCCACAATTGCGCTCAATTTCCCTTTTACTTTGGGAACTGATTTTATCTGGCATTTTTTTTTTTATCGAGTGGACGTCAGACTCAACCTACCCCCCGTCCCCCCCTACCCCCTACACGGGGACGTCCATTTTGAATGGCCCCTAAACTTAATGCAAAACACTAGGAATCATCAACGAGAAGAAACATGCTTATCCAAAATTAACTCTCAATTAACTCGATAAATTAATACAACATGTACTGAACACATTTATCCAAATAAGTATCATTTTCAATACACGCCCTAAGCATTGAACCCTTTTATCCCAAATTAAGATATCATCCACACGTGGAAGTGCCTTTAAAATGTTTCAGCCACTACTACACTGACACGTTCTCAACACGTTAAGTGTTTAAAACATTTTTTTTAATGTTTAGAACATACTGTATTTTAGAAGAAAAAAACATCGTTGAAATGAAATTTTGAGGATTGAATCCAGAAACAGCGGCAAAAGGTCTTACGAAAACAAAAGGACGAAGTTAATTGGGGAGAAAAAGTGATAAAAACCAGAGAAGATGAAAAAAAGCCAGGCTGCAGTCAAAGCTATTAAGTAAAAAAAAGCCACATGACACGAGCCGCGAGACTCAGCGGCTTAATTCAAAAAAGAAGAAAAAATAGGAAAATAAAAAAAAGATGGCTGCCGAAAGCGCAAATTTTTGAGGGAAATTTTTCGGGATGAAAAAGACCGCTTTTTGAACCAAAAATGTAAAAGCTACCTTTCTGAGTTCGCGAAGAAAAAAAAGTGACGAAAAGCAGGACTATACTTTAAAATTAAAATGTAGGAAAGTTTTTGTTAAGTTATACTAAATTCCTGTAGAAATTTAAATAGCGTTCTTTGATTCATGAATGATGCGTTGAGAAGGTTGAAAATTTTGCCAGTTTGTCCTCAGAATCTGTTGAAAATTTTACAAATCTGAACTAGAAAACAGTTGAAAATGTTGCAAATTAGTCCTCGAGAAAACGTGGAAAAATTTGAGAAGATGACCTCAGAAAAGGTTGAAAATTCGGTAAGTTTATGCTCGAGCAAAAGGAAAATTTTGCAAATTTTTACTGGGAAAATTTTGCAAATTTTTACTGGGAAAATTTGAAAATTTGAAATAAATTCTTTTAAGTCATGACGAACTGTTTTGATTCTTAACACATTTCTGCGATTGTGAACAAATTTCTTTTTACAAAAATCTGGTCAGTTCTTTGTAAACTTATACTACATGCTAAATTTCTTTCTGTGAATTTGCGTTTTTTTTTTTTTTAATTTATATTGTTTCACTTTAAATTTTGTCGAATTTGTAGGCTTTCTTTTAGAACTTTGTCTTACTCTGTGAATCTTACAAATTTCTGTGAATTTGCACGAATTTTACGGAGATATTTACTACATTAACTCGTACAGTATATCATTTCACTGTGAATTTGAACAAAATTCATGGAATTTGCATAAATTTCTTTTTGAAATTTGTCCTGTAAATCTTTTGAATTTCCGTAAATTTGCTCGAAGTTTTTCACACACTTGTCATTTCTTTTTTAATTAAAATTTTCTGGAAATTAGGGAATCCAGATGAGTTTCTTCATTTCATTTGTGCGAATTCAACTTCGAGAATTATGAATTGAAATGACTTCCTCGATTGAATTCCGGTTTTTTCTCTCGATTCTCAACAGAATCTTTATAAATCTTCCGGAATCTCGATGAATCGTCGATTTTGATTTTCAAAGTCATTTCCCCTCCTTTTGAAATTCATCTATCCATGAATCAAGTTGATTTACTTTTAAAGCATCATGCAGCTTTGCTCGTTTCGTGTTTCGTACATACAGCTTTTAGCAAAGGTCAGAGGTTGATCTTAACTATTTTTGTTTTCGGAAGATGGCTCTATCAGCATTTTATCGCTGACGAAGGTAAACAAACTTAAAACGTGAGTTTTTGGGTTAAAAAAAGATATTTTATTTTCATTTTAAAGCTGAAGATTCGCTTTTTTTCTAATACGTCATACGTTTATCACCATCACTAAAATAAGTTTTATAAGTTTAAGGTTGTTTTAGTTTTAAACTGTCCTGACAACTTATAATTTTGTCGAGCATAGAGATTATGGTGTCATAAATGAGAAAAGTCAGGCAATAATATGACTAAACATGCATGTAAAAAATACAGAATTGTATCTTTTTTTTGTATATTTCATATACATTATATTTATTCGTGTAGAGATACAAAATACATAATATGAGGAAGTACATGTTTAGTAGATTTGTAAAGTTTTCAACCGTTTCTGAGGACAAATCTGCAAACTTTCCAACAGATTCTGGGGACAAATTGGCAAAATTCTCCACCTTTTCAGAGTACAAAATTTACGTTTTCCGATTGCAAATTTGCAAAACTTTAAAAATTTTCCGAATTTTTCCGAATGGGGAAAGGGGGGGGGGGGGTCCTGATTGACCGGAGACAATGCATGCGGACAGGGGGTCGGAGAAGTCCAATTTTGGGAAAATTTTGAGAACGTCCTTTTTGAATGGCTCCTTAGGTCTCTTTGTAGGAATTTTTTACGGCTCAGGCATGGGTGAGCTTTTTCGGTCCAGACACATAAAAAGTGACCCTGTCAAAATGTCCCTAAAACAGTATCGTTATAATGACGTAAGCAATTATTTTGAATGTATTTTTTTTTTCGGGTTTAATAAGGTCGGCTTCGCGTTGCACCAAAAACGGAAACGCATCTTTCTTAATTATTCTCGTCTATCCTTAACTCCCTGATTTACTTTAATTGTCGGTTATCTTTTTTGTGAGGTTTTTGGCTACTGACTTTAGTTCCTTAATAAATGTCCTGTCAAAATGAGAGGCAACTTAAAGACAGTGAAATGTGACACTCCTAAGTCGTTTGGGCCAATTTCCTAGCATCTTTCACAAACTTAATTGGGCTTGAATTTTAAACGAAAAAAAAGTTAACGAAACTTTAAAAAAAAAGTCCGAAATAAGAAGCAAAAGCTTAAGTTTTGAAACACGTGTCAAAAAAGGGAGGCGGCCATGTTGTTTTTTGATCTATGTTATTTCGCATTTACACTAATTTTTGTCCGAAATGACATTTTGCTTTTTTAACCTTACTTATCACCCTGCTAATTGGTCTTAGCCACATTTTTGAAAGAAATATTTCGCCAGGAGTCTATTGACATTATTCAATGGGTCCTTATCACTTTGTAATATATGCCATATTAAAATTACGGAATGTTTTCGATACACATTTCCTCAATTTTTAGGTTTTTTATATCTTATTTTAGAAATCATTCACCTCAATAATACTTATTTGTTTTTTTCCCCCTATATTGATTAGTTTTTGCTAACCAAATTTAGATTTAAAATGTTTACATTTATTTTCCAGCGATTTCCAGTTTTGTAAAAAATTAAAAATACTTTATAAACATTTTAAGAACTTTACTTTTTTATTACATTACTATGATACATGTATGTGTACAAATTATTGTAAAAATTATTATTGGTTTAAAGTCACCATACAACTTGGCGAAAAGTTTTCGCTGAAAACAACAGAAGATTTTTGCTTAAAATAGCAAAGATTTTAATTGATAGAATTAACTTCTGTAACACGAGATCTTTTTGTTTCACTAAAAAGCTTATATAAAGGATACTAAATAAAAGTCGATGATTCACGAGCTTAAAATTTGCCCAAAAACGAAACACCGAACAACATATTGCTCCAAAAAAATCAAATAAAAAAAGTTGAAAAATCGTTGAGATTTTTTTTTCTTGGTTCAAGCTTGAAATGAGGATGTTTTATATAAATCTCCTTTGGTTTTTTTTTTCCAGGAATGCGTTTTCAAACAGGGCCTTGTGATCGGAAACCGTTTCTTGGATCTTCACCAAACAGCCTTAATCTAACACAGTCCACATGTTCACCAATGAATGCCACAGTTTCTGCTGGCTATTATTAGAAACTAGCCAAATTTCGCATCTTAATACCTTTCTTCTTATTCGTCTTTTGTTTTTCTTTCCTCAATGTCCTATTCATTCTTCTTCTTCTTCTTTTCTTCTTCCTTGACCTACTTCCGGTCTCCTCTTCCATGTCCGAAACGTGTTTTCGAAGAAAACTCGCGAGAAATGTGTAGGAAATTTTGAGAAATTCATGAAATTTTTCTGCGAAAAATGAAAAATGCATTCAGCTTGAAAAGGATGTGACAATGCATTGAACGCAAAATTTAGCAATTTTGATAATTTTGTCGGTTTTGAGATCTGAAAGTTATGATTTTTGAAAAAAAATGTAAGATAAATTTTAATATTTAGATTAATTTGTAATTCATTGGCTTAATTTTGATATTGGAATTAATTTCGATTAATTTAGGATAAATTTCAAATTTTGGATACATTTAGATTTTTAGATAAATTTCAATCTTGGGATTGATTACAATTTTAGGATTATTATTTAGATCAAATTTAGTTATTGCATTGATTAATCTCTGCAATATCAGTGTTTAGATTAATTTTCAATCAATATTTGGATAAATCTCAAAATGAAAACTTGTACATGCTTAAAAATGAAAAAAATTGGCGCTTTTTTCGTGAAATGATGATCCTACTGCTGATTTGGTTCCTATTCATTGTTTCTTTTTAAATATTAATTTCACCTTAATTTTCTATTTATTTTTGTCATCATTTATTATTTATGTAAATAACGTTTCTGTCAAGTGTACATTTTTTACAGTGTTTGTGAGGTTTTCCCTAGCTAATCGTTTTTAAAAAAAGAAACATCGATAGCATTATTCTTTTGCACTTTATCAAAGGTTTCTATAATGCTAAAATACGAACATTTTTCATTATTTTTGAGAAAACATTTTTTAGAAACCAAAAAATCTTACTTTGTTTAAATATAATCCACAATTAATTGCTTTATCCAGGCTGTTAATTGCCGTTTGATATCAGAACATTTTTTTAAATTTTGAAAATTAAATATTACAGAGTTTTCCTAAACGTTTAAATATTTTCAAAAAGGAAATTTTAACTTTTGAACTTCGGAAAATACTTTGTAACAAAGGTTCAAGTTTTAGGGTCGCTTCAGAAATTTGATGTCTTTAATTTAAAAAGAAATTTGAAATTTTTAAAAAATATTTACTTAAATCCAATTTTAGAGCACTTCATTTTTTAAATATAAGTTTTAATGATTTGAGGGTCATAATTTTCGGTAATCAGGCTTTTTAAAAACTTGAAATTTTTGTTCAAATTGCTCATACGTAATTTCATAATATTTAGTAAATATATTAAAGGGAAAACGCGAACTATTGAAATTAGCATTTTAGTATTAGGAACTACGACTCGTTAATTTCAGATTAAAGTTTGTGAAAATGAGGCTTAATGCAGTGTGGACAGGCATAATTTTTATATAATAATAATAATAATAATAATATTAAAATTCGCGATTTTTTTTCGTGAATTCTGGTCCATTGCCCTATCATTATGCCTTATTATTTTCGATTGTTTAAATTTGTCTCCCGTTTCTGTATAATACTGAATTTAATAACGAATAAAAATATTCTCGAAACGTATAATAAACATGTTGGTATAATATTGGAAAGTTTATCGATTATAATCTGTATGGAAAATTTTCTTTGCATATTTTTAGAGAAAATAGTCCTAACAAGAAGCAAATTTGACAAAAATACTTCGGATACATGGTTAGGTTAAATTACTTATCAACTGTATTCAGGAATCAGCTAACTCAGTTTCCTATTTAAAAATCAATTAGTGTGACCGGTTAGTTATCTGTTGGAAAACTGACCCTTCAAATTTTTAAGTTTCTTTTAGAATCCGCGTTCTGGGTCCGAGGACGTCGATCCTAACCTCTCATCCTAAGCATTTTTCTCAAGTTTATTTCGCCGAATTGTGACATTGCGCCGCTCCCAACCCGGATTCGATTAATCTAGGATTAATGGTATTAATTAAGCGACTAGAACGCGTTTTGAAAGAGGCGCAATCGAGGTTTCCATTCACGAATTACGACGTCGATAACCTGTGACCTTCCGCTAAATCATTTAACTAGTTAAATAAATAGCAAGCAGTCGCTAATTACGGAGGCTCGTGCGAGACTCGTCGGCCATCTTGGGAGGCTAAAACAGATAAGAAGGACATTGAAACCCACTCTGTAATTACCGAATTTTCGAGATGTTTAATATCTACTCTGGATTGTGTCTCGGTTCCTTTTAAATTCCGGGTTTTGAACGTTTTTCCAGTCGATAAAATTCGTCATCGAAACTTGAATTTTTATTATTTCCCAGTCAAAAATGGACATTTCTTGAAAGGTAATTTTGATTAATTCCTGATAATTCTATTTACGAATTAATCATTGGCTCAAAGGAGGTTAGTAATGGTTTTTGATCACATTAGTAGTTTTTAAAAAAATTAAATTAACGCAGAGAACTTGCAAATTTTAAATGCCACATTTTATTTCCCTTAATTACAAGTACACTGTACATGTAAACGTATAAAGATAATCGGATACTTCGTCAGGGCGCTTCACCATTTTATGTAACAAATTATTTGTTGGAAAATCCAACCTAAAACTATCTTCGAAATAAGTACTCACCGCTGGGACACCCCCTTTTAAAAGTAAAAGTAATAGTTGTTGCTCCGTATTTCGTTATCATTCACTTTGGTCCCAAAAGTGCGCACCCCAGCAGGGGTACGTACTGTACGCTGCACCCCGCCCCCGTGTACTCGTACAACACGAAGAGGACACAATGGCCCCCATTCTCTTAGCCGAATTTTTGGTGCTCGCTTACAAGGCCCTGTCCTGACCCCCCAGGCTGTGGCGCCGCTCGAAACGAAACACGATGCCCAAAAGATGCCCTCACAAACACCGTTTTTGCAAGCGAGATACAGACAATAAATTGAAAATACGAGTAATGTAAAAACTACTCGTATCTTTTGGCTATAGCACTGATGTGTCGATAAGCAAAAATGATTATTATTAACTAGTTCCTAAAAGGAATAGCCTACGTGACGTAATGGTTACGTTCCGAAATTGACAATTTCGATATCAAAAGTTGACGAAAAATGACTCGTGTTCGCCACTCTGTAGGGCAATATTTTTGTCCCAAATACAGCAAAACCTGAAAAAGTGACCACCTTTGAATGGTGACGATCTGTTTGTGTTGACCACTTTTTAATGTATTGGTTTTTATAGTGTACATTTCCTTCATAAAAATTCTCTGTATAGTGACCACCTGCCTATCGTGTACAGTGACCAGTGTGTGTGTCGTTTTTGCAATTTTTACATTGTCAATGTACCTTAAAAAGTGACCAGATAACAGATGAGTCACCTTACGTCCTGCTTTAACCCCCAGTGGTTCTCAAATAATTCAGCCAATCATGTTATTCAGGTCGAAAAAAATCACTGAAAACATGACCATAAGAAGCAAAAAGCATTTAAAACGAGGAAAACATGATAATTTTTCCTTTAAAAAAACAAATGTGTAATAAGGCAATAAATATACTGTATGTATTGCACATGGACATGATGATTCTGTACTTTTTTGGTTTTGTGGTTTTTATTACATGTATTACAGTGTACATGTACAAGTAGGCCTACAGTGTAGGTCTATATGTTCACTATTTAAATTTAATTCAGGCATTCTTTGTAATGTGACCACCTGTGTACAGTGACCAACATAGCATTTTTTTTGGTCACTCTTAACAGGTTTTACTGTATCTGTTTATTTTGACCCACTCGACATGGTGACAAGCATCACCTACAGTATAGCCAGGCAAGCACTTTTAAAAAGCATCTTTGTTTTTCCTTTTGACACGTTAAGGTCAGACAGTCTTCTTCGACTTATTCCTGTTGGCAGGGTCATCGCATATTAAAAAAAAATTGAATTTCGAGACATTGATGCGTAGCAGCATTATCAGGTTCATGTTGGATATGGGTTTCACCATCATAATAACCACTTTACGAGCAGATCCCAACCGACAAAAAAAAACTTTTCTGTTCCAGCTTTTATTGGATCGAAGGATGCTCTTAAAAGCTTTAATCGGTTAGGCTAAGTTACGATTTTGGCACTCACGTCATTAATTACGGATTAGAAGAAGACGGAGGCCCCTTGAGGACGCGTATGCATTGACCTCGTGTCTAACACCATCATCCTAACTAGATAAGACAGGCGCGTGGCCTCATTTGCATTGAAAAACTAACGAGTATAGAAGTATTAAGAGGATCTATCGATCAGCTGTCCATTTTCTAAGAGAATTATGGGCGAATATAGTTCTACGGTCATAAGATGAAATATTTGCAAGCAGTGAATTTCTTAAAAACTTCATTTCTTAACTGATGTTGTGCGTATTCATCCCCCCAGATAATTTTTTTTAAAAAAATAAAAATTAAAAATTGATAAATTTTGATAAAATTAATGATAAATTTGAATAATTTGAAATACATGATTGCAAAATGTATGAATGTGAATTTCACATTTCCTAATTGTTGACCTTAGCGCAATTTCCATAAACAACGAATCACTGTCAGGCAGACCCTCTTTTGCGGACCATTCAAGCTCAGTAATAATATCACATGAGAGTATCATTATTAATGCCACTTTCAAAAGTTGGTTACTGTATATTGTGTGTAAGATATGTATTAAGTATTTTACTGTATACACGTACATGACAGTATGTACTTACTCTAAATGTATACTGTACCTATGAATTGTGTATTTTCTTTCAGTAATATGGGCGTTTTCAAAATCAACATGTCTTTTCCTATCCCGATTGGATTTCATTTTCTTTATTATATTCGCTTATTCAAATTTACTTTTTAAATAAATACTTTAAACTTACACGTACTGTACGTGTATGTTTAAAGTCGTGCAAAGAAAAAAAAATGCAGAAAACATGAGGTTCGAAATGTACGGTATTGATCAAAGGCAAACTCGGACACTTTCATGGTCACTCGGGTAACGCTATCGGATGTTGCATGGTCTTGCATGCAGAGAAAGACAGCAATTTGTCCGTTGAACCAATTAGCACGTCTTCAATGCCATCTCTTTTAGGCACCGTCGCATCTTCGGTAAGAAGTTCAAAGGCAAAAAAAGCATGCCTGTTTTTTTGGGAAATGGATATCATATTGCGTGATAGGTCCAGCAATTACCTCTCCAAATTCCTGCGCGAAGCTGCTTTCATGGAAATCCACCACAAAAATCTGGCCTGGACATTCGGACCCTCAGTTCTTGCGGTAAATTGGGGCAACTGAATAGGGACACCAATTCACTCTCATGCCGACTTTTGAAAAAAAAAGGCTATAGTAACGTGCTTAAAGATGTGAAAACGATGGAAAACGTTGCATCTAAAATTGCATGTTTTTTTTTTTTTAAAAGTCGACATGAGAGTGAATTGGTGTCCCTCTTCATTTGTTCCAACCGCAAGAACGGAGTGTCCAAATGTCCTCGCCAGATTTTTGTGGTGGATTTCCATGAAATCAGCTTCGCGCAGGAATTTCGAGAGGTAATTTCTGGACCCCTCGAGGAAAGAGCTTCATTTTGATCGCATCTCTAGTGTTTGTTGGAGTTGCACAAAATGCATCATAGACGGCGTTTTGCTGGAGTTGTCATTTGCTGCAAGAGCTGCATGGTTAAATCCAGTACATGTACATGACTGCAGTCTTTGCAGGATACCGCAGTATATTACAAAGCTCATTTTTATTTTTTCGGTCGTATTTTTCAATCTTGACCCCTTTGAAAAGTCATCTCGATATCATCCCTAGCCTCGCTGCTCAAGTGGAAATGAAAATCCAGAGTTCATTTCGTGACAATTAACCTTTCGCGAAAGTTTTAATGCTGCATGAGACTCACTGTGGCCTTCTCGTCTCAAATGCGAGACACTTTTTAGTGCAAATTCGGTTCACCCTTCAACCCTTTCTTCCAGAACGCCATCTTTAAATTCTCAATTTGTGATTCACGAATCTGAGGGAAGATCTAATCCACTTAATTGGAGACAGCAACTAGTGAAACCTGAAAATCACGTTATATTTGCACGCAGTTCTGAGTATACAGTACATAATTTGAAATGTCACAGTTTTACTGAAAACTTACTGGTAACTTTTACTGAGTAGAACGACAGTACAACGTATTATAGAAGTTAAAACCACATACTCACGTACGTATACGTAGTAATGCTGCTAACTACACTTCATTATAATAAAATCTTTAATAACTACGTAGTGACCTGCAATTTTACTATATACAGTATAGTATACTGTACATGTAGGCCTACTGTATATTGTTGCATAATAGTTAATACAGTACAATAGTTAATAGTGACGTAACACTGTAGTTCTATGGTACAAGTACTTTGTTCAGAAATTTAACTGTAATGAACTACAATTTTAATATATTGAAGTACGTTGTAGTTCTACAGTACATGTAATGTAGTTTCATCGCCGTTGTGTTGAGAATTTACTGCATTCAGTACTGACTGCATTTTATGCATAAAACCATATGTACAGTCAGATATTCTATTGAAAATATCGTTTATACTTGTAGCACAGTATAATACTGTGCTTGTAGTAGTTTACAGTATTTTATAGCTCGCAATTCTGCACGCAAGTACGTTAGATGGCACCGTGATTGTAGTTTTCCATATTTCAAAGTGTTTAAATATTCGCAATGTATACAGTAAAAATTGAATTTACGAAAAACCATGCAGTGAAAACTGCATTTTACGAAAAACTGTAAATGTACCTGTATTAAGCAATAAAAATTACATTGTTATGTAAAACTATACATCAAAAGCCAAAAAACCCTGAAATTTATACGCTTTCGAAAAAGCAGTTTTGCGGCGGGGTAATCTCTTGGCGCGCAACTCATCATAGATGGCGCTGCGATTTACGGGGTCCATTTTAAACATTCCAAAAATTCGCTGGTCTATTACACAACTCCGCCTACTAGCACAAGTATGCTAATAGCGCATTTCAGCAAGAATTCAGCCTCGATAGTGTTTTCTGGCATTTATCCTTCAAAATGGAGTCCGTTTGAAATTTAGTGCTTCGTCCCCCTTCGAAGGGTACGTCACGTTGCCCCGCGTTAAAAAGGGGTCCCGTTTTTGACCCCCCGGTGCCAATGCGAAGTGCACGTGTTTGTCCACCCCCGCCGAGCGCCACGCTCGCCGCTTGGGGTCGTTCCGTGTCACGCCCGTTTAATGGCCACCTCACCCAGGGGTATTTTTGTACTTTTTTTTGTCTATTAGGCCAGTCGTGTTTCATGGCTCGTTGCCCGTTTGCACGTGTTAAAAGCCCTATCAATCAAGCGGCAATTTGACGAGGCCAGTGGTCGAAGCCACGTAATGTAGGATTGTGCCACACAGGCATTTTA
Source organism: Ommatoiulus sabulosus (assembly GCA_034697705.1). Lineage (NCBI taxonomy): Eukaryota > Metazoa > Arthropoda > Diplopoda > Julida > Julidae > Ommatoiulus > Ommatoiulus sabulosus. The sequence goes on from JAQGAO010002860.1 coordinate 13,621, forward strand.
GCGCCCCGATCGAACCAGACAACCCGGATGATAACCTGTTGAGTTTTAATCGTCATTTTATGTACACCGAGCCATCAAAAATTGCTATGCTTTTTCGACAAATTTCAACCATCGAATCAGCCCTGGGTCAGTGTCCGGGTGACGAGATAGTCAGTGTCTGGTTCTTACCATTTCGTAAGTGTTCAGCGTCCAGTTTCAAGGAGTTAAAATAAAATACCCTTTTGTTAGTCAGTGTCTATAATTGGCATCTTGTGAAAGAGTCCGGCATGGTGGGTCCATGTAGGTTTTTTTTAAAAAAATTTAAAAATAAAACTAAATATTACTTTTGAGTCAACATTCAAATATGACTTAGAGGCCATTCAAAAATGACGTCCTTATCTAGGGGGTGTGTGGGGGGAAGGGGTTGGTTGAGTCACGGACACAGTGTGGACAGGGGTAGGGAGGGGGTATGGCCATCTCGGACGTCCACTTGAAAAAAAAATGCCAAATAAAATCAGTTCCCAAAGTAAAAGGGAAATTGAGCTTAATACAGTATCGCATATAGGTGGGTTATAAATTGCAAAAGTCAGTAAACAGGGTACCTCCAGTCCTGGAAAACCAGGAAAAGTCAGAACTTAAAACTTAAATTCGATCAGGGTCCATTTGCAAACATATCATTCTCCACCTTTTCAGAGTACAAAATTTACGTTTTCCAAGTACAAATTTGCAAAACTTTCAAAATCTTCCGAATACAATTTTTTTTAAAGTTTCGGACGTCCGAATAGGGGGGGGGGAGTAGTCCTGATTGACCGGACACAATGGGGTTAGGGGGGAAGTCCAATTTTGGGAACATTTTGAGGACGTCCTTTTTGAACGGCCCCTTATGAGTAAATCTGAGACTTCTCGTGATTAATAGGGGGCGCAGAGAGCTCTGACGTGTTATGGGAATCTGAAAAACCCGAATGCATCGCGAGGTCAAGCTGTCCCAGACCGCCGAAAATGCAACTGACCACAACTGTGGAGGGAATCATACTGTTAACGCCGCGTTTCTACCAATTTCGTGAGTCCGTGCTTCGTGGATTTAATAGTTATTTAAAGTTTGTGCTTCGTGTTCTATTAAATGTTTCAACTTTGAACTCTGGAAATGGAAAAAAAAGGTAAGAAACAATTCATTTGAATTTCCATTTGGTAATGCGGAGCTAATTTACATAAACGTGTTTTTTTCTGCTTGGATCGATCGGGAACACTCAGAAAGGTCATCCCGGTGTTTATTAGAGACACGTACAGTACATGTATTTCTTTTATTGTCAATAACTCTCGCAGATCATCACTCGATCGATTTGCAGAAATACATTAAATTAACTATAAAGAAAATTGCCCAACACTATCTAATGAAAGGGGCGGGGGTAAGCCGGATCCGGAAATGATGTCATCCCCGAAAAAACACGCGATTTTGTAAGGTCTGGGAAATACGGAGTTAGCTCATCGTAATTGTCGTTATCATTTCCTAAAATCTGTCGCTGACGCAGCATCGCGTCTTTGGAAGGAAACTCGAGGAGGGGGGAGGAGAGGTCAAAGGTTACGCGACCCGGGTCCGGGTGGCCATCTTTCAACGGGCAATTAGGGAGGGAGGGGGCGCCCCCACTGGGCCAACTGTGACAGCAGACTCTAATTACCCCGTGGGATCGAATTGCCAGCATTCAACCAGGGTGGGATTTTTTTGGACAGGGGGTGAGGGGTCAAGGGGGTGGGAGAACGTCATCCCAAATATTTGCAATTTTTACGAGAAAGAAAAATTGGTGATCTTGACCTTTACCTATTTAACACCGTGTCAGACGATGACAGCATCTTGACGAAGGGTTGACAGAAAGGAGTCAAAATCGTCAGCTCGAGGGGTGAGGACGCGCATCCCCCGACCTTTGACCTGCCCATCATGTAACTGCGTGTTTCGCGACGAAACAACGTTGAATCGTTGACTGATTGGACCAATTGGACGATTGAACCATGTAACTAGGGGCAATAAAGTTGAGGTGGGATTCGAAGTTACGAAATCAACTTAAACTCAGACTTAATTGGTTTCCCAAACTTGAAAATGAGTTTCCGAAACTCGAAACATTTTCCGAATCATGGTTTAATCGTCCCTTTCCGAATTTGTAGGTCACAGTTTCGGAAACTAGCATTCCAGTTTCAGAAGATCGTTTTCCAATTTCCGAAGCCAAGTTCAGGGTTCCCCCAGACCTGGAAAACCTGAAAAAGTCAAGGAACTTGAAAACGACCTGGAAAAGTCATGGAAGAATGGTCTATTTTGAAAAAGTCAGGGAAATTCAGCAAAACAAATTAGCAAAATTGTCCTCGTTTTCCGTGTACAAATTTTCAAAATTCTTTAGGTTTTCAGAGTACAAATTTTCCACATTTTCCGAGGACAAAATGGCCAATTTCCCACTTTTTCCCAGCAAAATGTTTTAAAATTTTCCGAATACAAAATTTTCATGCAATTTTGTTAATTTTTTTTTAAAAAAAATTCTATGTTAATTTTCAAAATTATCGTTAGTAAATTTAAAAAAATATTTTCCAGTGTCAATTTTGGAAAATGTCAATTTTTCACGTTGTCATTAGTCAGGGAATTTTTTTTAAAACTTGTAAAATTCAGAAAAAATCAGGGAAGTTGAAAATGAAATTTCTGGGGGAACCCTGAAGTTTCATTTTATATCAGTATAATTGAAAATCTTATCAAAATTAATCATATTTGGACCAAATGCTCATCAAATATTGAAGCTAGGACGTTTTGATCGTTGAAAACAGACTCGTTTTCGTCGAAAGTTTTACCAAAAGTGCGATTTGCAGCATCAGCAACTTTCAGTATTTTTTGGTCATGGTATATTAGTCCTGCTGAAAGAAAAGAGAGAGGGCTGAGGGCACGTTGAGTCGAGCACTCAACATGCCGAAAATTCCGTGACCTACATGGAAAATCTGCGTTTGGATCTTTCAAATATTTCCCCCGAAGGGAGAAACTGAAATTGAGTTGAGAACTCGAGAAAACGCCGAACAAGTTTGACAGTCGACTAAAAGCTCTCTCGGAAGATCATCATCTAAGATGAAATTTCGAGCATTTTTAGGATAGAAAATATCTTTGGGACACCCTGTAGGTGGGGCACCTACAGCCCCACAGCTTTTACCGTTTTGAATTTTCTTGAATTTTTTTAGGCCAACAATCTTAAAAAAGGATTGTACATGATCAGTAATACTTACTGTAAATCAGGTATACTGTCAATACCTCCCAAAAATGTTGCATCAGTCACGTTCAATATCTCACCACCTTACAGGATCATTTTAACTGACAATATTTTGCTTTATTAGCGCTCAATTGTCCACTTTCAGTAATCGCAATCATTCTGCGCATGCGCGCTCACATACTGGTGCAATTTGGAAATGCTAAGCCTACATGTTCAATACAGCATCAATTCAATCCCACAGGCATATGATGAGGTGCCTCACCTACATTACTGATGTATTACTGATGAGAGATTGAGAGTGCAATCAATATCATCAGTATTACTGACGGCAGGCTTAACCACGTCTACAATTACCAAACCACGCCCCAGTATTGATTCCAAAATCCAGGTTTTTATCAATACTGGCCATTAGTCCACATTCCCCCTCCCCATCCCCTACACGATAAGTAATACTGTCAATCTCAAAAGGTATTGACAGTATTCTTTATCGCGTGCAGTGCCCTTAAAAGATAAACTCAAGATTATTTTTTAAATACATAAATAAATGCGAAATTACCAAGCAGTTGATGCCAAGCGTTTATTTTCTAGTTTTGTTTCAAAATTAAATCTTACCGCGTTTTCATTTTTATAAAATGCTAAAATATTTATTTGAATAGATATTATTTTTCTTTAATAATTACTTCATTTTTTTTTATTTCCCAACTCAGTATTGCTTCAAAATGAACTCTCGAAGCGTATTTTATTATTGTAATATTAAATGCAAAAGTATTTACATGTACGTGCATTTGTTTGAATAAATATTATTTTTCGTTCATAATATTCCGATAATATTTCAGGTACATTATACATGTATTTAACATGTTATTAAAAGTTGTTTACTTCTACTCGACCTTCACTCCCCTATTTCATTTTTTTGTGGGTTTTAAACGTCATTGTTTACGTATTATTTTAATGTCCGTTTAATTAGCTGATTAGATAAATACTTTTCGTTGACAAGTTTTTTTTCAGCCTCGCTTTCATCGCCTCCCAACTCGGTGCTAACCAATAAACGTGTCAGTTCACGCTTAGGTCAAGGGTCACGCGACTCGTCTAACGGGTGGTCCGTCTCTGGCCATTGTTCGCTACCATTTACCAGCAATTAATAACGCCATTATTCAAATTCGCCCGTGACTTTCACCCTTCTTCGAGGGGACGGAGTCAAAGGTCAGCCACGTGACAGGGTCACCTCCGAGATTTTTTTAGTGATCTACTGTTAGTCTAAAAAGGAGCGAAAATGTTACCAAAAAATCTATGCGTTGGATTGTGCCTTAGTTGCTCTATTAGTTGCCTCACACCAGCGCCATCTACCTTTTTAAGAAAAAAAATCAAAACTATTTGCCAAATGGTCAGTTCGTGTTGCATTAAAGTCATCATAGATAGCGCTTGATTCATGCAAACTTTTATCCATTCTAGCAAAACTATATAATATACATTTTCATTTTTTTTAATGTAAACAAAAAATTCGTAAAACAAATAAATTATTTTGTTTCGAGTAATTTTGTATTTAGAACTAGCTGTGCCCGACCACGCGTTGCTGTGGCTAACCTTAGTCGCTTCCTTTCCCGATGAATTCTTAAATTTCCCG
>JAQGAO010002861.1:0-18448 GCA_034697705.1 Ommatoiulus sabulosus
AGGGCTTGAATAAAGACGCATGGCGTCGAAACGTTGCACACAAAATTAACTTGTGTTTCTTGGTCGTGTGTTGGTTTTAAAAATTGGTGAAGACTGAAAACAATAATAAAAACCTGCCCATCCATGTTTTGACCATTGCTCATTTTTACCATTTGTTAAGTACAACAAGAGCCATATTTAGGCAACGATACATTTTATTGGTTAAGTGGAAACTGATTTTCACGAGAGAAGAAGAACATCAACGAAATAAACGAGAAGAATAATAAAAAGCAGCCGCGCTAAATTGCTTAACTAGGGTTTAAAGGTGAACGAGTACGTCTAGTTAGGATACGTTTTTCTGACGGCGCTAAGAAGCTCAGTTAACAGTGGGAAGAAAGGGAGGGGGGTAAAATTCCGCTAGCACTACGGGGCATGACACGGAACGGACACAACACCGAGCTTAGAAAAGCTGAGTTCGCCACCCGCACTTAGTGCTCGATTAGTGCCGACGCAGAGTGCGCGTCCGTACTAAGTACGGGTTCGAGACGGCAAACTCCTAACTCACAAACGCTATACAAAAACGCTGGTGCGTGTGTGGAAGTCTGAATCGGGCCTCATATATATCTCTCATCGTATGTACAGTGGCGCTGGCGGGCTAGTCCTGGCCAAGTCAAGATGACCCGCTTGGGAAGTGGGGCATAATATCTCTTGCGAATACGTCGATTAGCTGTGAACATGAAGTCGAATACGCGCAGCGACTCCTGGCGGGCGAGAAGTGGGAGATGGGATTGGCAATGCAAACAAGACTCCCGAAATATAAGCCAATCCTGGGAAGCCTCGGGTCAAGCCAGCATCAGCTCTCCAACTAGAATAATTAGTGATTCGTGATTAATTAGTGCTTGCTCTTACTAATCCTATGTGAGACTGGCATAACATAGTATGCATCCACACTAAGAGTGTATCTGTGATGTGCATCAACAGGCAGCATTAGGTCATGTCATTCGTCAGCTTAACAGAATTCTAAAAAATGTAGAATCACATTCAACATAAAGAATTTGGCTCTTGCATATTATAAGCATTAAAACAATTCTGCATTAGAATGAAGTTTTCTATGCATTTCTTTCTGGATTGCAGAAAACGTTGCACGCACGCTGCTGCCTATTTTGCTCTGAACAGTTTAGGAGAGCAACTGACCACCCAATTTTGTTTTTGGAAAAAAGGATACTCCTGCATTTCCAACTTGTACAAGTCAGGGCTTAACCAAACCCCGTTGTCAAAACATCTTACCCCTTGGCCGCCAGGAGTCAGCGTGCAACCTAAGCAGTGCACGAATAGAAAAATAAATCGATTTCAATAATTGAATTTGCCCAAAGCGCGAGAAATGGGTAAAGCGACCTTTGACCCGCAAATTCCGGATCCAAGCCCATAAGAATCAGCAAAGAAATATGTACACAGTTTGCAGGGCGATCGAGGACAGGGACAGCGCTAAATCCCCGCATAATTGATTGGAGTTTAAATAAATTTATTTAAATATTCTGCTGCTCGAGCTAATAAAAACGAGAAGATCCATCGCTTCTGAAGGGGTGTTCTGTCACCGTTCAAGTTCACCAATGGTCAAAGAGTCGGGCCATTGAAAACCACTCGAAAAGCGTAAACAAAGGACAGGAGGGGGAAATTTAAAATCGGCTTTTGAAACAGACTAAGGGGTCGGCGAAGACGAATACTGGATAATACGAATTCAGCGCAGCTATTTATGTTTTGCTTAAAAACAAACAAAAACTGATTTTCAAAAGCTCACCTTGGCGATTAAGCCATCAGAACGGGGTCAACCTACAATGTAGAAATCCAGCCTTTTGCGTGAAAATAAAGCCAACATGTTGAAAACTTGGTTAAAAATGAACCCATCTCGTGTGCAATTCATCAACTTTGATAAATGCTAATACGAGGCAACGAAATAATTCGCGAATATCTAACAACTGGGCACATTTTTTGCAGACATCTGACAGAATGAAACAGACGCCACCATTTTCAAAAATAATCGAGTTGTCGTCCTTAGATGGCTCAGTGACGCGCGATTGCTACTAAGCACTGGTTAGTCGCCTGTTAAAATCTAGTATTTTTTTCCAACTTTAAATGAAAATCAAAGAATGATGGGTCGATTCATTTCCAAAACAACGAAATTGGTGTATTTTCCAGTTCAAGCTAAAAAATTCAGTTACCAAAAATTGAGTGGGCATATTTCTTAATATAACCAAATTTGGAGTTTTAGCAAAACTCGGTTCACGAAGACATGCTAAGAACCAGGATTTCCACACGCGCTGTTCACCCCTAGTTAAAAACCACAAAATAAAAGCACCTGAGTGCAGCTGGGATACGCACACGAGAACAAACAAATGCAAAGGAGCGGGGCAATAAGACACAAAATAAATTACCAAATAATTCGTTAATGGCTTCCACGAGTCAAACCTATGTACAGGAACAGTAATTACAATGCGGCGGCTGGTCAGGGGCGTTTGGATGCTGGGCAGCAAACTCGGGGAAAAAGCGAGCGCCGCCTGGCCAGCCGCAAAACGCAGTCCAAGGATGTGGTCAAGAGTCGGTGCTGCAAGATGGGAGACTGCACCGTGGTCCGAGGGCGGGGTCAAACACCGCGATCAAAAGCAAAACGAAAAACGGGCTTCAGACCGGACGATGTACACGCGTGTGTACACGCAACTTGCTGCGAAAGGCGGAGGCCTGGCCGCTAGACACGGCGGCGCTTCGGTTAAAGCGCCGGGTGTCATGCACGACCGGACCCGTGCGATTTCCCCACAATGCCCAGCGCGGTTTCTGGAAAGTTTGCAAGCTAAAAGAGGGGAGTTATGGCACACAACCCAATGGGCTTGTCGAAATCGGGCAAGCTGGAAAAGCGCCGGTACTAGCAAACGTTGCGGGAGGTCTGAGCGCCGCGATTAGCCGCTGCGGTCGGTGACATCGGATGAGTGGCCTGGAAGGCCGAATGGAAGAGCCGGTGGTGGGAGCGCCGGGCGACCAGGGCCACAGCCGAGGGGAGGTGGCGGCTAGGTGCGGCGGTATCCCGCGTGCTGTTGCTCGTTATGAACTGCAGGGTCGGTGGTCGATGTCCACCTCGGTAAAAGCAGACCGTGAGATGTGAAGGGGCGGCCACTACGGGCGGGATGGGGGTGGGGAAGCCGCATGCGGATATAGTTGAGACATGCAAGCATGCACACACGGACACGAGGACGCAACGTTTCGGAGACGAAATATACTGCTGTGGTTGGTTCGGAGTCTGCTTTTCCCCCTCGCGCTGAAGACTGGTGCCCCAAGGGGCAGCGCGCACCTAGCGGCACTCCCACACTTTGACCGTCTGGTCAACGCTACCGGAGATCACAAAGGGCGATGTCCGGTGGAAATCTGGAAGAGGAATGTTACAGTTAAACATCCGCAGCATGAAATTTGAATTGGGAAAATATGAGCCCTATTGCATTCCCAATAGTTCTGTATGTTTTTAAGTATCTGTTCTCATTTTTCCATAAAACACAATTGGCTGAAAACTTACCCAGCGAAGTACAAAAGTGCTGGTGGGCTTCCAAGGTTTTCTGGCATCGCTTGTTTTTAATGTCCCACACTCGCAGTGTCTTGTCGTCAGATGCGCTCACGATGTACTTGCCACCGGGATGGAACACGATGCCACGCACCCAGTTGTCATGCCCAACCTAACAGAAAAATGCACTAATTATAGATATTTGACAGATTAAAAGACAAATAAATTGGAAATAGAGCAGTTATGCACTTACCAAAGTAAACAAGCACATGCCAGTGCTGACATCCCACATTTTCAGAGTTTTGTCACGGGATCCAGAAATCAGGAAGGGGCCACCACGACTTCCCTTTTTGTTCTGCGAGGAGAAAATTGGATAAAACGTTAAAAAATTATCAAAAGAATCATCATCCAATACAGGTGATCCAAATTTATATTTCAGATAGATAAAAACTACTGGAATTCTGTTAAAAGGACTTAGGATTCATCACCAAAAATTTAAAAATAATCTAATGGCCTCTGTTCAAAAAAGGTACCATACAAATTCTACTTACATCTGCTCCAGCAGCCTCGTTGATTGCCGAAGATGCTGACTCAGGAGCCCAAGCAATGCACTCGACCACGTGGTCATGTTCCCTCAGCTCGGCTTTACACTCTTTTGAGGCTGTGACCCACACACGGACAGTCTAGAAATAAAACAAGGGTTAGACTGGAGAAAGAAAAATGGCCTTTTAAAGCCATATTTATATTAAGATAAATCTGATAATTTTGAGATCATATGACGAAGAACCACAGAACTTGCCTGATCATTGGAACAGCTGGCAATCAAGGAACCATCCTGGTTGACCCTCACCATGCGAACCCACTCCCTGTGTCCAGTGAAGGTCTTCACACAATATCTGGGAGATCACATTTCCGTTAATCAAGAGAATCCCAAGAATTGGGTCGAAATTGGATCTCATCAATCAAGGCAACTTACCCAGTTGCAATTTCCCACATCTTGATAGTCTTGTCACGTGACGACGATAGCAAGAAGTCGCCACTGGGCATGAAAGTGACCGAAGAAACGTTGTGGTCGTGGCCTCGCATCGTCTTCATGCACTCGTAGCCTTGGAAATCCCAGAGTTTCAACGTCATGTCGGCTGAACATGAGACTAAAGACAAGGAGAAAAACGGGAAATTCAGAAATTCTCCAACACGCAGATGTTTGGTAAGGATTACAAATTTTGAATTCTGGCAATACCTAGTAATTTGCCCGAATTGTCAAATGCGATGTCTTGAACGGAGTCAGTGTGCCCCTTGAGCGTGCGCTCGTAGTCGCCAGTTTCGTAATCCCATACCTGAAAAGTTCATTTTAGCAAAACGTTGTTAGGTTTCATTTTTATCTGCTTAAATTTCAATAGTAACATTTATGAAAATGAACCCTATCTAAGAAAGCAATGTTAGCTTTATCGTGACAAGAAAACATTGCATGTAACCAATAATTACATCGAAACAACCCTCTATTATTTATGAAACTAGCGCTGCCATCATGATATCTTAACCTTACAAGAAAAGATGTCAACAAATATAGTTTCTTGATAAACTATCATTAAACGAGTATACCAAAGGGTAATTCACTAAAAGCAAAACATCCAAGGAAATACATGATTTCCTATAACATTAAACGTAGCATAAAGTAAACAAAAATACAATCATGTTCTTATCTTTTTTTTTTTTTAAAAAAACATTTTATATGGTAAGAAGTAACGTTTCCATGACACTTTATTCCCCTCAAGAAGGTGTCCAAGCGTTCATTCTCTATAGGAATGTTTCAATTTAAAAAACAAAAACGAAAAGCACGAAAGATAATATTTCGAAAACGTAAACAAATTGAAGCTGGGTAAAGAGAATCTGTTCCGAGATACGAGCATCTCTGGAACATCAGAAAAGGCTTCTGAATAAACAACTCGGCGCTCATACCTTAATGGTTGCGTCCTCGCTGGAGGAAACCATGAGACTGTAGACCGGATGGAAGATGACGCGGGTGACAGGAGCCCGGTGGCCACTGAGGCAGTACTTCTCAGGGGGCCGGGGGATCCACTCGGTGGGACAGCGCTTATCCCGGGTGGGGGCGCCGGCGATGTACTCCTTCTCTGTCTCCGCCAGCTTGGTTTCGAGGTCCATCACCTGAGGGGGGCAGAAGAGGACACAGATCAGATATATGCAAATTTCACTGGGAGAAAAACCCCATTCTCACTCGAGCATGGCAAAAGCGCAACCGAAGCGAAACTAAGCACAGGTGTACGGGGGTGAGCTCTTGCGGCCTTGGTTGGACGTTGAAGGTGGCGCGCGGGTGTGCATCTCATTGAAACAGACAGCGGCCAGATTAGCATTGCAAATGAGTGCGCCGGCGCTGGCCGTGACATTCTCCAGATGGTCGAAGCTGGACCAAAAAATTGCTTACGTCTTTCGCAAAAAAAACCGCCATTTTCTAATAAAACGTGCTTGGCTTTCTTAGTGACTGCTCAAATTGGTGAATGAGGAGGCAGGAAATATGTAAGTTTTCTGAAAGCTTTTTTACTTGTGCAACAGACGTGTTTCAGAGATTACAAGGTTTGGGCATCCAGGCCAATTTTTGCTGCCAAGCTTATGAATGAATTTTTTGGACAGCATATTTTAATTTTTAAATTTCATGGTAGATTGCAGGAAATTAGCATCAAATTTCATGGTTGGAAGTAGAGAATTACCAGAAAATTTCAAGGTAGAAAACAGGAAATTCTTCATTAGAAATTGGATTTTTTTCCTGATTAACTTTCAAAGAACTTGAAAATGTAGAAATGGGAAAAAAAAAAACAGGAGTTTTTCCAAAGACATAGGAAATACGTTCTAAAAAAACAGGGAATAAAGGGTGTTCTACAGACAAATTCCATTAATTTGACGTTTAATTCAAGGATGGTCAAAGTGGTATTCATCATCAGATCATGACAAAACTGCATCTTCAGGAGTCATTTTGTCATTGTACAGTAGATGGGATGAAATTTCTTAAATTCTCATTAAACAGCCTTGGTTAGGTTTAATACGGTTGGGTTTGCGGTAGAATACCTTTTTCTGCAGCCGGATCACCGAGGTCCACTTCTTCTCCAGGAGGCCCGCATACTTCTTCTCAATTTCTCCAGGCTAAAAATAAGACGAAAAAGGAAAGCATTTTAGCCTTTCGATATCAAGATCGTTAAGGTTTCATAGTAATGTCACCTGGTTTCGGACATAAAAAGCGTTGGTTTGGGTGGCCTAAATTCCTGGCCAAAGGAAAGCGGGGTGGGGTGAGGCAACTGTTTACCTTACTCGTGTTGGTAAATATTTTAAACGCCAATTTAATGGCATTGTTCGCTGGTACATTGTTGCCTGCCGAGCGTCCTTGTCAGATCCGGAGATTAAAACGTAAAAATGCTATTGCGAAACCATCTCGCAGCAAAGCTAAAAAGGCGCCGAGACCCAGTTAAGGCTCGTGACAAACGCCCAAATGACCCGATGAAGGTTCCGAGTATAGTTTCCTGTCCATATAAGGTTCTGAACCAACGAATTTCAGATAAGAGCTTGGAAATCAATAACTTTTTATAGATTTTAAAAGGAATTTTCCATGTTAGATCTGGAAGGATTCTCTTTTATTACTAATAATTTAGAAGATACTAAACGGATACAGAGTTGACAGAACATTAACTTAGCTACTAAACCATAAAAAACATTTCAGACTTCTTAAATGACGCGTTTTTCAGTGTGTGCGACGGATGTTTGCTTCACAAACCGGAATAACTTTTAATTGCACCAAGTTGATTTTCCATAATGAAACAACCTCCCGATTTCCAATTCATGAATTTGGCAAACTTGTGTCTCAACCTGCATGCTGATATTATTTTAAAAAATAAAGTGGATTCTTGCATTTTGTAATTATTTATTGATTTCCCTTCGGAGGAATTTTACGTATCTACAAATGAAATTCCACTTCTTTAAAGTGCTAAATTTTAAATCAAACATTCACAAAAAAAAGTGTTCGCAAGAACAACAATTGTTTTTCTTATTGTAACTTTCAAACAACGCTATATTTTAAACACTGCATTTTTTTTCAAGATGGCAATGTCATTACAATGTTGAAAAGTTTTGAAAAAAAAAAAGTTAAAAACAAATTCAAAACAACTTCCTCCCTACAAAAAAATCCATTTTCTTTTTTCCACCTCAAACAGATTTGGTGAGTTCATCCTAGTTAAGAATTAATATCATTTCAAGAACATCAGCAAATTTGGAGGGATTCCTTTGGTCCATCTGGGAGGTCGAGTATCCCGGAAAGGTCAAGTGGGTTCAAGTTGCGAAAAGGAGGATACAATATGAGCATTATCAGAGAAAAAGAAGGTATTAGAGTGAGGACAATTAGCGTAGGCAGCTAAGAATGCACATTTCAAATTGAAATTCCAGGGGGGTGATTTCAGCATTGTTTGGCAGTGGATGAGATGTGAAACTTGGGGGTGAAGGGGTTGACGGAAGAAAGGCGTGGGAAAAAGCTCACCATGTCGGCTTCTTTCTTGAAGGCTTCCAAAGCGCTCATGTATCCATTGGATCCTAGGTAATCTGCAATCGCCTTGTTTCTGCAAGAAAAAGAAGCACAAAAACAGCAATCAGAAAAGAGTCGCATCTTCGTCGAGACAAAAGAAGGTCGGCAACTAGGTCGCGACCCAGTTGCCGACCTTCCCGGGGGGTGAGATACCCACAATCGGTGACACATTATCCTTCTTGAAACCTGGCCCCCAATAACCCTATCATTCTCCAGGCAACAGCGGCCATTTTGCGAAGCTTTTTTAGTTACAAAATGTTTGGGAAGCGGTGGACGGTGTTGTTTGGATTCTTTTCACTTACATGTATTTATATTTTCAATTTGTTATTGCAGGGTTCCCCCAGAAATTTCATCTTCAGCTTCCCTGACTTTTCCAGGTTTTAAAAAAAAATCCCCTGACCAATGACAACGTAAAAAATTGACAAATTTTCCAAAATTGACACTGGAAAATATTTTTTTTAAATTTACCAACGACAATTTTGAAAATTAACATAGAATTTTTTTTAAATATTAAAAAAAATTGCGTGAAAATTTTTTAAAATGGGAAAATTTTGTACTCGGAAAATGTTGAAAATTTGTGCTCGGAAAATGTGGGTAATTGGGCAATTTTGTCCTCGGAAAATGTGGGAAATTTGTACATGTACTCGGAAAACCTAGAGAATTTCGAAAATATGTACACGGAAAACGTGGACAATTTTGCTAATTTGTACTCGGAAAACGTGGACAATTCTTACTCAGAAAACATGGAAAATTTTGCAAATTAATACTCGGAAAATGAGCCCTGAGCTAACCTTGTAGAAGTATTAATTTTGGATCGCCATATGACTGCGTTGAATTTCCCTGACTTTTTGAATACAAACCCTGACTTATCCAGGTCATTTTCAAGTTCCCTGACTTTTTACAGGTTTTCCAGGTCTGAGGAAACCCTGTATTGGTTAGTTTCCACATGTACGAGTACATGCAAGTACTAAAAATAGACCAATGGAAGTCGAGTCAATGGAAAAACAACTTCGTTATACCATTTCAGTTTATACCATAATTGATGTATGCATGTCTCTGTATTGCACATGAATGGAATTTTGCTCTTAGTAAGCACTCATTATACGAACGATGGTTCGCTATGTCGGATTTGACGAAACCTGATATAACAAAGTTCTTCAGTTCACTGTGTACTATTTTGCGAAGTTTGTAGTTCTAATACCTTTAACGAAAATCTTGGAGTACACAAAAAGTGACGAACATCGGCTCCATTAAAAAAATACAAAAACAGGTGTTTCACAACGAAAATTTAATTTTTTTTAATATCTAATTGGAGGTTAATTAGAAATGAAGCTATCGCAGACGTTTTCTTAAAAAATTAATTCATGGGCATATTTTATTGGACAAACTCAATGGCGGTATGAGCATCTTATTCATAAACAAATTTCACAAAAAAATAATAAAATACATACTGTAGGTGTTTCACAACAAAAATTAAGTTTTTTTTATATCTTGGAGGTTAATTAGAAATTAAGGTATCGCAGACACGTTTTCTTAAAAAATTAGTTCATGGGCATATTTTATTGGACAAACTCAATGGCGGTATGAGCTTCTTGTCCATAAACAAATTTCATAAAAAAATCCATGTTTTTTGCTTTCGCAAATTAATTGTTACCGTTTATTATACAAAAATGCCTTTGCATATATTAGCTTTATTACTCCCTCGAGGCTTGTTTGCTCCTGGTATAAGACTGCTAGTTACCTTAATGTCTGGCCAAGGAAATCGCAAATACTGTATTCTCTAATTGTCGAAGGACAAGGGCATTTTAATGACTGCAGGTGTCCAGGCTTATAAAATACAAATTAAACCATTGTTGTTTAATGTCCAATCACGCAACACGTTTACGGTGCTGAAAAACGCTTTTAAAATGCCATTTATCGGTGTTACAATCATAAAACCGGTATAGACAAGTGGCCTCAGGCCATCAAGGACAATAAAAATTACTGCTTAATTCGCAAACAACAATAGCCAAATCAGTCTGGTCAAAACTCTTGCGCTGCTTATTACGTTCTTGAAATAAAAGTACGGAATTGACCAACCGTTTCCAAGATTTTCCATGGCTTTTAGGCAGCTTTCTAAGAAATTTTCCTCCTGGTAAATGCAAATTGTTTCCAAAACCTTCCTCGTTATCCCTCAAAGCCATTTCCAGAGTCATTTCCAAACTCAATCAACTTTACACGGAGTTGTGCAACGCCATTTCCAGGAACTGAATTTTTCCAATTTACCAAAACTATCCCAAGCCCTTCAAAACTATTTTCAGAGATTTTAGACCTTTCTGGCCAATTTCCAAAAATGCCAGAGCTGCCAAGAACCGAAATTTATTCCAGAATTCACTGACATCAAGTACATGTAATTTTACTGATTACATATATTCTGATTTTCGTCCCGATTCAAAACTCCCTTGATCTTGACACAACTTTCAAAAACATCAAACGAAAACTATAGATCGGCCGCTCTGATATTGTTCTTACAAAAGACAAGTAGGTTTACTGTAATATTTCGAGAATTACAAGCGCAACGAAGTCCCGATTACACACTCAATCAACCTTCAACAATCTGGTTTCAGAAATCCTCCATCAAATGCAAACCTTGATCTTGCGAGACAAGTGCAATTAGGTGCGATTACGCTTATCAACGTAACATGCGGCTTTACAATTCTATCTTGATGATTCATACTAGCAAGGCATTAGTTTGGCAGCTAGAACACCGAACAATGTTCTGACAATGGCTCTGTAGAGTATTGCTGGTTAAAAACTGGGGATATATGGGTCAACTCTAAAATACAAGACTTGGACAACGAAAATCGAACATTGCAACTTTCCTGAAGCAAAGTGCTTCGCATGAGCACTACAGAAAGGAAGTCAAGATTATGGCAGTTCTAAACACGCTGCATTCTACATGCACTAAGAACTCTGAAAGCAGGTTACCATCTAAGATCGTTGGTTCTGGTACAGTACAGAATCTTGCGAATATGTTTCACTTACAAGCTGTGCACCATGTCCAGAACTCGTCAACCAAATTCAGTACATGCATCATTTCTCAAAATTGGAGGCTCTTGGAAACATAAAGCAAAAATATGTCAAACAAATAAATACTTCAATAACTTTGCAGTATGTCGCTCAATCAGAAGCAAGCCAAGGTTTCTACCTAGAAAATGGTAGCGTCTTCTGAAAAGAAACCTGCAATATGCTTCTAAAATAAGCCATACAATTTTCTGTCATTGCTGCAACATTCTGAAGCACTGCCACATAACTTCTATAACAGCAATGACCAGACTGCTTATAGCTTGACTTTACTCGTATAATGATCCCTCCTGCGAAATGGTACTACACTAGCTGCATGTACTGACTGCAGGTTCAAGAATTGAATTGAATTAAACTCTGGCACATGCTTCAGAAACAACTGAAACGGGTGACCTTCACCTTGGACAGCAGACAAGCGTCTGACCGTCACAAAATGAGAAACACGCACGCAAATAATCATTAGCGATAATCCCTCGTTAGTGCTAATTGGCCTCTTGAGACTCCGCCCATAGCGCAAGTTACGCCCACCGTTCCAGTTCCCCACTGAGGTTGGTGCTTTCAACAGAATAGTCTCAATTTTCCATCCAACACCGTTTCCGATCGATTCGGCCCCAACCATCGTTTCGGGTCGGTCAAGGCTCCCCTCGACAGGTGTGCCAATTACTCCTCGAATTATTGCTGTTTTGGCACGGTTGCTTTGAGTCGTCATGGCAACGCTGACCAGTGACCACGACAGCCATCAAAATGTACCGCCTGACTATGCTCCCCGACATCAGAATTTGACCAACTGGGCGAGGTTGTATTGTCAATCGGCCACGCCCAACATGCTAATTTCTTAAGACAGGATTATGACATCTATCGTCCTTCCAGAACGGCACATGGACGATGTATCTCTAAGAAACATCTGTAATTGAGGATTCGGGTTCCCATTTAGCCATTCTCATTGCAGGAGAAGACATCGATGCATGCATGCACTTCTGTAGAGGATTCAGACAGACATCCATTAACTCGTCTGAAAATCAATCCAAAGAACTTGCAGAAAATCATTCTTTTTTCATTCCTCATAAACCTCTAGGCGTAATCTAGACAAACCATGATTCCGACACCTCTTTTTTTCTCAAAGTACCATTCTAAGCAGCAGTTGCTTGCATCCTGAAAACCATCGTTCAACCGAATTCATTCCAACACATGTTGAGACATCTGCAGCTCAAATAAAATGAACAAAAAGAAAATGGCGTGGATACAGTAGCTGGAGTTTGCATACCGTCATCCTGTGACCTCCAAGACAAGTATTGCAAAGTTTTATGGAAAATCTAAGATTAAATTCCTATAGTAACGTATTGGCATTGTTTCCCACCAGAAAACAATTCCAATGCATCGTGAGACATATGAAGCTCTAATCCTGACATCCTGAGCACTTTCCATCCATGCTATCCTTCCAAAGCATCTCGGGAAATCCGCCCACGCTTCCGCCAGTTGATGTAGCGAGCTAGCGTCCCGAAACCAGGTTACCGTTTGTGGCACGATCGACGACGGTTAAACTGTGCCGAAGTTGAACAACATTGCTAGAAGTCTGCCCAATTGAGGTTAACCGCTCGTGTTCGGTGCAGGATTTTTATCGGAGCCCCCATCAGAAGGCGAATCGAGACTCCGGGGATCCTCGGGGGTGCCGGGGTGCACGGCGAGGGTTCATCGAATTCGTGATGGCAACCCACAATGGCCACGCTCGTTATCGCCATTGTTGCCACTGTCGATGGCGTTTGGGGCATGGGAACCGCGCACAATTTTCGGATTCCAAGGCGAATGGATTCCGATTAAGAGTTTGTGGGAATTCCCATGCGTGCAAGTACCCTTGAAACCGTCGGTGACCCCGGATCGCGGGGGGGGGGGGGTCAGACTCCCCCAGACGACTAATCTGGGAAAACGGCCTGAATAACCTCGTACTATTGATCGGGAGATAGATCAATCAGGTTTTGGTTTCGGTCGTCACAGAAATACACTTCGAGTGGATGAATCTTACGTTCTTGTTTATCGCTTAAATCAAAGTATCTAATTCATTCACGTTTGATAAACAGCAATTCCCGACACCCAGAGTCATATTTAAACTTGACTACCATTTTTGATGAACGGAGTAATTTCTGACCATGCAAGAATGTTTTGATCAACTTGGTAAATCTTGAACGGTTCAACAGAATATTTCCCATGGATCGGTCTCACTCATCAGTGAATGATGTTTTGATTGTCCACCTTAATCTACAGAGGTGTGTTGACTGACTATCATGTAATCAAAAGTGATGTTTGTTTGACTGGGTGATTCTTGAATGGCACCGTTGGAATGAATACAATAAATGAACGAACGAGTCACGATTAATTAGTACATACATGTTCAACAGGAGAATTAATTAATTAGCCAAGTGAACTAACTGTTGAATAATCTTCAGTGAAATTTCCAAAAAATTAATTGAAATGTACTGCATGCAAGAGTAAGTCTTGAAGAACATCACGGCCTATAGATGAATCATTTCACCTTGATGGATGTTTAGACCAAACTGGAATAATCTTCAGGAAGGAAATGTTGGTTATCTGGTAGAATTTTAAATAAATTATTGACAAGCTGGGTGAATATTAAACCAAATCTACATCCTTATCCATAATATTTGGCGTTTCCGAGGCGAATATTCCCGAAATAACTCCGTTGCTGTCTAGTTTTACCAGACAGTTCAAGAGTATCTAGAGGGTACGTCTGAACCGAGTTTCATCTTTGACAAGGAGCAAAAAGGCAAAATGCATAAAACTTTCCAAAGCTTAATTTCGCGACTGCAGGGGTTAGGGTGCAAAAATCATACAATTTCCAAAACAGAAATCCCGAAATAGCGCGGTAGCGGGGTGAGTCACTTGTCAGACGGACAGAAGGCATGGTAACAATAACAAATGTGCCTTCAAGAGCAAAAAAACACAGAAGCAAAAAGTCGATACCAATCTGGCCCTGACCACAAAAAAACTATGCATTTTTCATCACCAAACTATCAAATTCATCCGCGGCCTTATCAGTCAAAATTAAAAATGTATATAGCGCCTGCTGCACGCAAGCACAAGGGAAACTGCATGCGGAGGGTTTTTTTCGGGATAAAAATATGATTTATGTTATCGAAATGGTAATCAAGGTTCTTCCCTCTTCAAGGCACGCGAAGGCAGAAGCCTCAATTAGAAGCTTATCGAGCTAATTACGACGACGCGCACTTCCGGGTCTGAACAAGATCCCAAATAAGGTGCAAAAACGCAACTGTCTTGAAAAAGAGTTGATGAACGTTTGGAACATTCCGTGGTACAATCGTTGAATATACATGTACAAGGTCGGTTGAAGGTTCACTAGCTGGAAGGTAATATAATAAAAGCTAAAAATGTACATTATACTGTATGTATGGTGGTACCGCAACGGCATAGGGTCATACTGACATTGCAGCTTCATTTTAACGATTGCAGGAAACATCCACGAGAAAGGCACGAGTTCACCGGAAGTCCGGTAAAGTTCGATGGCGTCCAAGAGACCGCAAAGACCCACGCCATTTACCCCTTCCGCGTGGGATATCTTCCATCATTTCGTCCAACGTGTTCTAACGCTTCCCTCGGACACGTACCAATTACGGCGGCGGTCAATTACATACTGATAACGAGACGGTTGATTGGTCGGTCAGTATTCGCCCCCTGACCCCTCCCCGCCACAAGAGAGCCACTTAATTTCCAATTTGGGAGCGCGTATTAGCCGCTCTATATCGCGAGCGCCATTAGATAATGGTCAATTTCCCTCAGCGGGGGGTTGCGGAAGAAAAACCTGGAATATCGGCTGATTAATTACACGCGCCGGTAGGGGGCGGTGGGCGAACCGGCAACGCAACGCAACGCAACCTTCTTTGCTGATGTAGAGACCCGGCAACCATTCTATCAATTTCAACAAACTTCCAACGCCGGAAATGACGTCCACACCATCATGCCAAATCAATCCTTGGAGAGCAATATCATCGATAAATTACGCGTAAAGACGTCACCATGGCAGATAATTCAGTCAATTTCTTGCACCAGATGAATGGCTTGATGCAAAATAAAGCCACTCGTATGTGACGTCATCGATGCATTCTCATCAACTTCTTCCAAAAGTTGACATCGGACGTTTCGAAGCAAATTCGATGACAAATAATTTGATGCTTAATGTCACGTCACCAGCCCATTCTATCACGTCTCTTCAGTGGGATGTGAGATCACTAGCAATTTCCGCCAAATTCTTCTGCCGAATATGACGTACTTCAACAACTTCTTCTGACTTCTGAGAATTCTTCTGGACTTCTGCAGGATATTGCAATACATATGTCCGGTTGACATCAAACTCAAATACTGTCACCAAGTTTGTCATCAACAAAATCTACCAACGCCATGCAACCGGAAGCGACATCCTTTATCGTACACCGTTCCTTTTCCGCATTCATTGAGCTCGTCAGCTATGAACGGCTAACCAGCCGACGGTTGGCCAGCTAATGGCGCGTGCGGCAATACATCATCTCAGAACTAAAAACGGTAATTTACAAAACGGGTCGGGGCAGCAATAAAAAACAAAAAAACAAAATAATGCAAAACAATTATGATTATAACAATAGCTGTTCCAAATTAGCGGGAAAATGATGGCCGCGAGGCCGCTATTAGCACCTCTAATTGAGGAAGTGCTTTTGATTCGAATCGCATTTCTCAAGGAAGCTTTATAGCGTTCACTTTGTTACTGTTACGATTTCCCAAATTGTTCGAATTTTGATACATAGACGAGTGCTTGTAATGCCTAAGCTTTGATTACCTTTCACAACTATTGCAATTTTGCGTCAGTGTTTTCGTGAAGATATGCAATGCCTTCATTTCTTCTTCATTCACCATTGAGGTTTAGAAAAGCTTTGCTCAAGTTTCGGAATTTTCGAAGACTTCCAGACTTCCTTGTCTGTCAGCGCTTTGTATTCGCATGTCCAACCAATATATTCTAAACAAGCACCTTTATGAGCAATGACCCAATCCGCTATTAATCCGAAGGACGGTGCAATTAAGCATCCTGCCATAAAGTCCTGTTTGAGAAACAGAGGACTAAACGAATATGAGTTCATTAAACCAATTAAGAACGTTAATTAAGCATTATTCATACAAGACTCACCCAATTGCCCACGCGTGGTAAGTAAGCTAATTGCAATGGCGAAGAAATTCACGTAAACACATTAGGCGGTAATTGCGAGATGATTAAAATCTGACCGGAAATTAGGAAATGCATTTTACACGGATCATTGCATTTTTTTCAAATAAAAAAATACATATATATATATATATATATCTAGGTCTCAACTGAAATACATGGATGCAAGCGGTTTTTCGCATAAAACTTGTCATGAACAAGCTTACAGAAATTCAAATTACAAATCAATATCAGTTTTCTGATCCTAATGGGGTCAAATTTGAGTATAGTCTACAAGTAATTTCTGCAGGTTTATCAAAAAATAATACAGTGATAAAAATCAATGATTGATGTTAATTCAGAAATGTCGGTATCAAAAAAAGATATTCAAGATGTATTATTATTCAAAATTCATATTATCTCAAAAAAACTAAAAAACTTAACAGATGTTGTGAACCATTACGGCAACACCAAATGGCATCAAGTCAGAACATCGACAGAACATATACACGTTGTACAGTATAGGTCAATCGATCAATTTCACAATTCAGCAGTAATCGAATGTGATAATTATTTTGCATTCTGTGTCCAATTGAAGGGCAAAGTTCAAGGAAATTTCTGCATGGCTCAAATCCAAAAACGCTAACAGAACACGCCAATTAAAAGTTTTTTGCGGAAATTTCTATAGAATTGTCAGAAATCGTACAGCAAATGCAATCATAGATCGGCAATATTTGAAGTGAAAATGCGATGCCGTTTGGCATCAGTCCAGGTATAACAGAACCAAAAGAAAAGTATGTCAAAAGTTGAAGATGAAATTTGTTCGAAACGTCCGTTACCAGTCATCAAAATAATTGGCAGAGTAATTATTGGCATAAAAGTAAATACTTTTTTGTCAAACTTATCAACGTACTTGTACATGTTGTACTATATACAGTATCTGTATTTTTTTTTTTTACAAAATTTTTAAAATGATTCCAAAGATTCTTGGCGAATTTTGCGAAAATTATCCAGGGCATTTTACTTTTGGTATTTAACGTAATGCGGGCTCATCCGTACATTACACACCATTATAACATGCTATTGTTATGGAAGTAAGAATTTGTTCGTGATTTATTTTCCTAGTAGAAGTCTGAACAATTTAACTTTTTTTAAATTACTTTTCCCAAATTTTCGTATATTTCTATCGCGAATTTCAAAAAATGTTATGCAATGATTTATTTTTGAGAAAATTACAATAGATTTGTCTACTAATGGAACAAAGTTTACAAAATGTATTAATAAAGTTCATTTCAAATGGTGACTTTTTTTACTAGCCAATTCTGCAAAACGCCCCACTTTTCCTGGAGACACAAGTGTTCCTATTTATTATAAGACTTTAGAAGATGCCACTCTCCGCTCTAATTTAAGACAATTCCAAATATTGTTTAGAGTGCAGGGACGGGTAAGGTCTGATTTGCATGGACAAGCCAACCTTGGTGATCCATTTTGAGTAAAAACAGAACCGAGTTTAGCCTAATTGTTGTTTTGGCCCAGTGTGCCCACCTACCACTTAAAACTTACTTAAGTCAATTGAGGAAGTTTCTGAACAAGGTTGTGGGCTGTTTTCCTCAGACTAATGGATTCACAACCGAACAATAGACGGGAAAATGGCGACGATCGACTTGAACTTCAGGGACCACACACCGATATTCCAAAACCAGGAGAAAAACCAGGTCAAAAACGCACTTTACGAACACCATTGTTCATGAATGCGTCCGTATTTCATAGTTCAGATACGGTTGAGTGGAAGGGTTCAATTGGTTATTGTATTGAATTGGAAAAGAACTGAGTTACGCAGTGGTTGCAACTCGGATAGGTGTGCGTCTTATTTTAGAGCTGAGATTTCAGATGTTTCCTCCCGGAAGAAGTCAACGTAAACTTTCCTCGACCATCTTCACTGTCAAAACAAAAAAAGCAGATTTCCTCTGAAGTCTGAACATTGGGTAGGAGCAGAGTGAACTGATTTCAGATCAGCTTTCTGCCTCCGATTACTAGCGCATGCGCATGCGCATTCGCAAAAATCCAAGCCGAGGCAGGT
>JAQGAO010002862.1:0-18445 GCA_034697705.1 Ommatoiulus sabulosus
ACACTCTGCGGGTGAGGCGGGAAAGCCTAAGTATGGGGCTTCTCGAGAGATTTACCTTGCCTTGCAATAAAAAACTCGTAGTGGAGATCTTAGAACGCAACAGTCGTGGTGGGCGAAGTTATCATTCTAACCCATTGAAGGAGCACCGTGCTCGTACAGACGCGTTCTACTGGTCGTTCTTTCCACGGGTGATCCGCTCCTGGAACGGATTACCTAAGGATAGCCCACAACTGAGTAAAACCCAATTTATTGACGATGCTGGGGTCCATCGTGTTGCGGGTCACTAGTCCGTGCTCAAATGAGATGAATTGACTCCCCCTGCCACATGGTACTGTGTGTGCTGACTGCAGGGTATAAAATTGAATTGAATTGAACCTAAAGTGACCTTTCCCACCAAAAACCCGGATTTGTTCGGGCTACTCTTTTGCGAATCGTGTTATTGACTCGTTTTACACACTAGGTTAGCTCGCGAAATTCTACACACTTTCTGAGGAGAAATTTGAGAAATTTTCAATTGTTTTCAAGGACAAATTTGCAAATATTTTAATCTTTTTTGAAAATAAACTTGCGAAATTCTCCACGTTTTCCTAGCATAGATCAGAGTTCCCCCAGACCTGAAAAACCTGAAAAAGCCAGGGAACTTGAAAAGTCCCTGATCTGGAAAGGTCAGGGAAGAATGACTTTGTTAGAAAAAGTAAGGGCCCATTTGGAGACATTTTTACATTTTCTCAGTTCAAATTTGCACAACTTTCTACACTTTCCAAATACAAAATTATTGTCAAATTTTGAAAATTTATTCACGCAAATATTTTTTTTTAATTTTTTTATTTTAATTTTCAAAATTTCATTAATAAATTTTGAAAAGTATATTATTTTGTCGATTTTTCGATTTGTCAATTTCAGGGAAGTTGAAAATGAAATTTATGGGTGAACCCTTTCAGATTTTCAGCAGTTTTCGAGTACAGATGTGCAGTCTCGCAAATTTGTACTCTGAAATGGTTACGAATTTTGCAAATTTGTACTCAAAAAACTGTTGACAATTCGCAAAATTCTCAACAATTTCGGAGTACAAGTTTGCGAGACTTTGAACATTTTTCGAATACAAATTTGGAAAATTTTCAGACAACTGTCATGCTAATTTTGGAAAATAGACATTAGTTACTACACGTATTGGAAAATATTGAAAATTGTCCTCGTAGATGCAAATTTGCAAAATTTTCCACGTTTTCCAAATACAAATTTGCAAAATTTTCCACGTTTTCCGAGTACAAATTTGCAAAATTTTCCACGTTTTCCGAGTAGAAATTTGCAAAACTTTCCACGTTTTCCGTAAACAAATTTTCTAAATTCTCTAGGTTTTTCGAATACAAATTTTCCACATTTTCCGAAGACAAAATTGCAAAATTTTCCACTTTTCGAGCACAAATGTTTTACATTTTCTGAATACAAAATTTTCCCATTTTAAAATTGTCGTTAGTAAATTTAAAAACAAATATTTTCCTGTGTCAATTTTGGAAAATATGTCAATTTTTCACGTTGTCATTGGTCAGGGAAATTTTTTTAAAACCTGGAAAAGTCAGGTTAGTTGAAAATGAAATTTCTGGGATAACCCTGTATAAATACTGATAATATAAGTTGTATAACAAGAAATGAGACAAAGGCAAAATCTGTCACATTAAGTAAATATCTGTATGGATACTTAGATCGCAGTAGAGAAATATGCAACCCTCATACAGTTTCTAGATGGCAGAATTATGATGCATATTTTTTTATTATGTAAGGATTATAAATTTTATTTATTTCCTCCTTTAAGTTTGACTAGCTGGTAAGCTTACCAATTGCTTTTTTACTGGAAGCTCTGCGATAGTTTGCTCAGGTTCATGGCCTGGAATGTACATTAAAGATACTCAAATTCATCTGCCTTATGCTTTAATAAGTTATTTTTTTTTAATTCTAAAGCCTTTTTTTAACAAAAATAAAATTGGAAAGAATGCCAAATCGTCCGTGGAAGATGCTAACATCTTTATGTAGGTCGCCTAAAGCAAATTGCACCCCACCTTTCTCGTTTCGCATTCATTGAATGCTCTATGGTGAAGAAAAGTGACCAGAAATTAATGCTGTTTTCTAGCAATTGTGCAATGTCAAGGTTGCTGGCTACATTTTTCTTAATCATAAAGCAATACTGCCGAGGAATTTGGCTACATTTTTGTATTATTACATTAAGGTTTTAAGTGAAAGTTAATTTGTTGACATTCTCTAAGGCAGTCTAAAAGTATCATTAACGTTAAAAACTATCTGTGTAATTTTACATGTACATGTTTCAGTTTAATATCAAGATGAGAAAGTTATTAAAAACTTGGATTAGTACAGCTTCATTGAGTCCTACACTGGGTTCGTACACAATGTTTAGAAATTATAAGCGGAAATATAGGAGGTAAACAGTTTTGTTCATGATAATAATAAGTTCTTTGCCTTCCATTTGCAAATTCGTTGATTTGCCAATTTAACGTCTTAACAGTAATTAACAGTGTGTGAAGTACTCGAATCCTTAAAATACATGGAAATCAATTTTGATACACGCACACGCATACGTTCATCTGATTATATTTATACAGTATATAGATTATCAGTAATTTAATTTGAATTCCCCGCTTTCCAGCTTAGCGAGCATGGCGAGCTTTTATACTGGGTAAAAGATACCCACAGAGCAGCACAGTAGCTGACATTGGTGTTCAAACAGCCCTCGGTTTGAGAGGAGGAGCGTCCAATCAATTTATGCTACAGTACGAAGTTAGGATTACGATTCGTATCGTGGTGCCTCGTAGCGGTCGAATCGCTCGTTGCGACGCTTTAGCCAAGAGGCGATTTTCTATGGTCTTCGGATCAATGGACTCTCCCTTTTCGTTGATCGTGTGTTTGTGTTCCGTGCGGCTGTTCGGAAGTGCCGTACCTCCGCGATCGGATCGCATTCGCCAAAGTAGTGCAAAAATGGCGGCTGCGTTCTTCGATTTGGATAAATGCGGCCGTGAAAGAGTGTAGCTCGCGCGTTCACGGAGGCCACGAACCGGCCGAAATTCGCCGAACATGACATCCGAAAGGTAAGCCTTCATTCGGCTTCAAACATTCATTTCACGCCGAACGGATTTGGTCACGGGAAGCTGCTTATCGATACCGTACAGCTCTTTTAGTTCCTCAAAATTTCGCAGTGAATATGGTCATTTTTCGCTGCCCCCGCAACGCTTCCCGAATGCTCCGAAGCGCTGCGTGCTTCGGCGAATGAGAGGCTCTCGGCTCGCTCGTTCAGCTACCTGGCGAACGAGCGTTTACTTTATCGCAGATTCGCAGTTCAGTCCGTTTTAATTCTTTCGGATTTCCTCGTTTCACTTTTAATCAGCCGGTCTATTTCATCGTTGCTGATAAGATAGCGGCTGGGGGTGCGAACAGACGCCCGTCATCATTAAAAGATCAACATTTGAGAGGCTCGAGCATCGGTACTGTTTCTATAGGGTCAAATAAGGCCAGTGTTAAATTATCAGTTCCTCGTCATTGTTACCGTTATGTAACCATGAAGAAAATAAACCATTCTGGTTTAATATGATGACGAGAAAACAAAATGAACGATATTGTCCGTGTATTCCTGGCTGACTTCAACTTTTTCCTTCGTGGTGTTGATACATGTGTGTTATATATACATTGATACATATGTGCGGTGATTGCCGTAATCAACATTACCGTAGTGTGCATCTTTGGCCTGTAGGGTGACCCCAATTTCCCTAGTCTTTTTATGTGATGTTTTTTATGGCCAGGAACGCTGTGGACACCCTGTACATTAAAGTATTACTGTAGTAGCAATTATTGCTTGTTTTTACTGGAAGTTCGCGATAGTTTGGACTGGGACGTACATTAAAATTAAGGGTACTCAGATAGAAGCTTCGCGAATCGCATTTTGGCAGTCGTGAAATCACGCGTGCAAAAGGAATGAATTGATTGGTTTGAGAAAAACGATAACCTTGAAGGGAAAATTCCTTAAACGAATTAACGTGTCGGTATCGCACACGTGACTTCATGACTGCCAAAATGCGATTCGCGAAGCTACTGTCAGTCTTCAAAGGTCAATTAAATGCACTTTTAATCCTTTTTTTTATAGCCGTAGCCGATCATTGGCTTTTCTGAAGTACATGTATCGCTATTGGTGATCGTGCCACGATTAAAATGTTTTAATAAGCTGTTTTTAGCGTTATTTTTCGTTTTACTCGTATATCCTCGAGGATGTCATTATTTTTTCCTGGATGGATTCGCCAGATTTTTTTCTAATAAATAAGGAAGTGCGAGTAGGTGTTCCGACATAAACACGTGTCACGTCAGACACGCGGGGTAAGCAGTGAAAACTGCCCCAAAAGTATACGTGTTCTTTTCTGTTCATCCTCCGAATGAAAACGTATGATTCAAAAGGTGCGATTGAAAACAAAAGGTAAAATCATCTTTTGTGATGCGAAGTTTTCCCGGTGATGTAACAACGCACATCCTGGAACGCGTAATGCGTGTCTTTTTGGCTTCAAGATCGAGCAAAGGCAATATGTTCGCAGCTGACAAACTTTTGAGTTCGGTGCCAGCCGACGTCAATTTTTGAGTAAAACCCACGCCTCGCGATGCCGTGTCAGTAAGTCGATAATTTATGCGTTTTAAAGAAGACTTTCAGGAAGTCGTTCGGGAAAGTGTTAATTTTAATCTCAGTCTTAAATTCTGTCCATGCATCTTTCCAGCGAGATGGCCGGGTTAATTCCCCGAGATAGATAGCATCGTCTTCCCGATGTGTCCGGAGTTTATTTCCTATTTGTTTATTGTCTTTCTCCTAAAACTTGTCGTTATTTGTGGGGTGCTGACCACTTTTGATTGAGTTACTGCGAGCTGTCCGTTTCCGAAAATATAAATATTGCGCAAAAAGTAGGCCAGGCATATTCTCGGTTAACCGCTTTCTGCGTGAATCTCGTAAAACTTGTCAGTTGAAATTGCGAACGCAAACAACTCACGATTCGTTATCTGGACGTGGGTTTCTGCGTGTTTAATTTATTGAAAATGAATCGTTAAACCTCCGCTTCGTAACCCCCGTTGGCGCCTGCTTGACCATTACTTCTACGCTTTCTCGGGCATATTTTTTCTTGCTTTTTTTATTAATATTAGACCTGGGTCGAGTGGCAATAAATGCGACAATTTTGCGAAGCCTCGTCGAAGCCCTCTGCAGACTGAAATGTCAGGCTTCATCCAAGGTTGTTGCGTTATGAAATTCAACCTTTCCAGCGGGTCTCCTCGTGATAATCGGGCCACGGGAATAAACAATATTGAAATTAATGTGAATGTTGGTCATTTTTGTCTATTAATTAGCCAAGAAACGTTTTCGTCATCGTTATATTGTTGGAGGGAGCTATATCGAAGTGATATTAATATCTCCAATGAAGGACATGGAAAATTATATAGGGGAGCGTCATAATTGCCTTGTGTTCATATATAATCGCCTATAAAAAATTCCAGTCATTTATTGTGTACAGGTACACTGTATGCTATTTGTACAAAAACAAATTCTATCAACGTACAATTGTATGTTTTGCTCATGACGCAAAGTATATTTTTTTATATTTTTACGGTATTTTATAATTGGAATCAAACTATACTGGAAAATTACAGTAGGTAAAAAAAAGTATGGAACCAGCAGCTAATGAAAATTGCTGTTTTCGGGAAAATAAATGGCGGAGATCTTTCAAAATAAATGTATACCGGTAATAACACTTACAGTACATGGATTATGTAACAACAGCCAGAAATTTTTAAAAATAAGTTAATTTTGAATTAATAAAACCGAAATTTCCATGGCAAAAAAGTATATACCCTCCTATACTGCATGGTAGAATTTTCCAATTTCTGGCCATTTGGTTATTTTTTACCTAATATATTATGATGATTCAACTTCTGGGTATAAAGACTAACTAGTTTATCATAGTTCTGTAGAAAATTTAGTTCATAATGACCTAATCTAAATGTTTTTGATTTGCAATGAGAAAATATTTATTCAAATGAATTTTAATGGAAATTTAATATCGAGAGATGGCAAATGAATTGAAAATATCATGTATGGCAGTATATATAATCTCAAAAAACAAAGAAGACGGGAAAAGTCATGAACTCAGAACAAGCTATATATCCGTGTAAACTATCTGTGAGGGAAAAACGACAAGTTGGTAGATTTGCTCTGAAAAATCCAAAAAGATCTTTATAAATGTTTGGCAAACACATTGCGTCATCATCAGGGAAGGTTGGAACATAAAAAACTATAATACTTATTCCAAATTTTCGTCTCCTCTGTATTTCATACAGCCCCAAAACCATGCCATGCACTGCCTCCCCCATGCTCAAGTCTATGGAGGATATTTTGTGAGTAAAAAATTCTGGTTGTTGTTACATAATTCATGTACATGTACTGTAAGTGTTATTATAAATTTATTTTGAAAGATCTCCACCAGTTATTTTTCCCGAAAACATTTCATACTGTTACCATACTTTTTTTGCCTAGTGTATGGCACCCTTAAATGATTAGTTATTCATAACCAAAAAATTGATAATGTTTATACAGTATATCTGTACAAGATATTACAAGATCTGTACTAAGAATTTTAAGTAAATGTAAATTTGTTCTTAGTGCACCTATTTTTATGTGTTATATATTTGCTTAGTGTCGGGGAAGTTTCCGTATATCGAGAATCCCAAATCTCAGGAGGCTTACATGTAGGTTGAAAAATTTCTCGGACTTAATCATCTGAGCTGCAGAGCTTCTAGATCTTGGTTCAAATATCCGATTTTTGCTATCCAGTAATTGGCTACGCATTTTTTCAATTTATTTCAGCTACTGAGTTTTAACCGCCAAATAGGAATGGATTGGTATTGCCATGGCAACCGTGAATTGTAACGCACGAAAGAATTTATCCGTTTCTGCATTAGACCTAAGAATAATATTAGTGCTAGCGTGGCTAAAAATATAAATCCAAAAGCGACTTATTTTCACGTTTTTCGTGAAACCATCGAGTGGAGCGTGGCGTTGAAGTGTCTGCATATGTACATGTGTATGTTCAGAGGGGTTTTTGGATAGAAAAAAAAACACGATTATAATGGCATGAACAGACGTGAAATGGGACAGAGCTTTCAAACGTGATTTATATGCCTATGTTTTAAGCGTATTTATTTTGATATCACTTCGTGCTATTATACAGTACGTAGGTAGTCAGCCTCAACATGACGTCGTTGCCTTAATGATGTACGCTTTGCAGGTGAAATAGCAGGTTTACGTTGTTCCAAATGCATTAAAAGCATATGTAGGTAATTATTTTTAAGTTGTCAGCCATTCTGGTATTATAAGTAATTCAGAATTGAACAAATTGTGACATAGCATAGAAATTTGCGATTTTAAAAATTAAGACATTTGAGTTTTATCTAGAAATGCGTGTTTAAGATTCAAAATTTAAAATTGCAGAATTTGATCGTTGCGGTGATGTGCATTTTGTAGTTGTTTAGCATCGTGGATTTTTAGCATACGAGGAAGTTTTGCATTATTTGCAACTTAGAAGTTTAATCCATCATGAGTCTCGAGTAAGCGGAAATTGAATTTGCGTGTTTCTGTCATGCAGGTTGCTTTCGCTACTTTGTTTTTATGCGGTTTTTTACTCTGTTTATTTATTGCATCATGTTGCACCAAACCTTTCAGGAAACTAGTTTAAAAAATGCACAGAGATAAGTTTGAGATAGTCAAGTTTGGAACTTTGTGAAACTTTTTACGCGTTATAGATTGATACCAAAAATAAACGCAGAAGTAAAGCGAGAAATATTAGGGGTACTAAACAGCTTTGCGAATGGTTCTTTTGGCATGTCGTGAAAGCACGTGTGCAAAATCGACACGTATAAAGCTTCTGTCACAGTATAGCCTACGTAATACCAGTATAGTCACTACGTGTCGGCTTCTTTCACGTTCCAGTGTTATAAAATAAAAACGTCTGCAGCGCCTGACTTGATACGTTGACAGCTAAGCGTAATAACGCCCAACGATACGACGTGATATGATCGTATCGTAGGCGACGTGTCACTCGCTCTACATATAGGAAAGATACCCACAGGGTTGCACAAAACTGCATAATTGGCTAAGTACATAGCAATCCGTTTGAAAGGAGTGTTAGCGACAAATGCATTTTGATAAAGCAGACGCTGCCTACTTTTCATCGTCTGATGCACATATTTTCTCAAAGGAAGTTTTAGGGCCATCCAAAAAGGACGCCCGCAAAATTTAACCCCCCCTACCCCCTACATGAGGACGTCCTTTTTGAATGACCACTTTCTTGTTTCTGACATCCGGACACTGTGCACGTGTTCATTAGCATAACACATCATTGGCGATGCGATAATATATCGATATATGGGCGTATATGTATATCTTAATGCGCATTTTCCACTTAGTCGCACAGTTGTCGCTGCGAAAGATGGCCACCAAATAAACCGCCGAGTGACTATATTCTGGTACTTTATTACGTATACTGTACTTCTGCCTTTTCATGTACATGTATAAATAAATACTGCATTCAGTTTGATATCTCCTTTTTATCGGAGCCCAACATTGGAAATGCATGTATTAAAGATATACTGTTGACCTTCACAGACTTTAAACTATCATCTTATTATAGGCTTTCAAAAGTCTATATAATGTTGATAAAATGTAACAAGGTTATTGCCTATTTACAGTAGGTAATTTATCTACAATCTTGATTCACGTTTCTTAAATACACGGTTTATGTTATTGGACTTTTAACTGTATAGTTCTGTGAATTAGCTCGCGTAGTTAGTTGACTATACATTTACTGGAACATTCACCTTTCCAGAATAATTTTCCGAAGGGATTATCGGTGACTTATGGATAGTTTATTCGTCATCTGGACCACTCTCGAGGAACTGATTAATTTCGCCTCGATCTAGCTCGGAATAGAAATTGACCGTTATTTCGGATGATGGTATAAACATGCAGCCTTTGGGATGAGATTGTGGGTTTTTCTCGGTGTTTAAGTCAAGTGCGAGATAGGCCTGTAGCGCCTTATCACCGTGCGATGCTTTTTTGTCGTTTGGCTTTAAGAATTAATCGATAGTTTGCCAACATCTCGATTGTTGTTGCTAAGTCTAGCTAGATCTTAATTCGGAAGATGTAACTTCGGTCGCTCATGCGCTATAGCGTAACGAAAGAGTGAAACGAAGATGCGAAAATTGGCAACGAGACATCCTAACGAATAACGTTATTGTTGGGGATTTTTTTTTCTCTTTCTCTTTACGACCAGGTTATGTTTTCTCATAGGTTCGCATTCTGTAAATTGAGATTGGTTCCAGAAGGCATTCACAACCATACAGTGCGTATTTCGGAATCATATCCCATCCGTTTTATTACGGTGCATGATATCAAAGTGAAATTTCAGCATATTTTTTTATGCACACGTGTGAAAAGTAAAGGGTGAATGTCTCTGATAATCCGAAAAATTACTCTGGATACATAGTTGCCGATTTATACACAAATGTTTGGTGCATCGTGGAATCTTTAGCCCTTCGAACGTCTTTTTAGAGATTCCGTGCACAATGCGTGCAGCTTCTCGCAGCATATACTGTATAGATGATTAAGCTGAATGGCATTCTACTAATTGCGGTGACGAAATCAGAAAGGTTTCTGCTTTTGTCATATTTTCGAGTTTTAGCTTCTATGCATTCTCGCGGTTGGCAAAGAAACAATTTATGAGCTGCCCCAATCACTATTTTCAGACATTGCATCGGAAACGCCCTACGTCCAATTTTCAGAAGCGCCATTAATTGCATTTCACGGAAGCTAAATGATGTATGCAGTGCTCTCGTCGAAAGATTATTTGCAAACAGCGTGTGTTTTTCCTTCGGCCATTTGCGAATGAAGAGACTTTGTCGGGGGCCATATTCATAAATTCCGCCATCTCCTCGCAGTGACACAGCGTGTTATGGCTCATTTAAAATAGTGTGCTATTTGGGTTAAACCGACGGTTTTTCATCGTTGGGTTTTGCGTTTAAAACAGGCCGACTTTAATTAGGCGTTTATCGGAATTTAGGTTGAGCCTATATTTGTTGTCGTGAAATCAAACAGCGCGGCATACATGTACTGTATAGTTACTATATAGTACAGAAACCTGAGACCATGTTCGATTACACCGATGGTACGACGGCGCGATGATGGCGGCCGGTGATTTTGAGAAATGAGATTTATTTTTCGGGAATGTGTGGCAGAGTCGAACTCGTGGTTCGAAAATGAATCAGAATCTGTAAAGAAAACTGATTGTATTCGAACCTATAGTAGTTAATATATACTAATCTCAATTTAAGGAACGTGAAATTTTTACGGTCGCGTCTGACCGTAATTAAACTTCAAAAGTCAGACAAAACATGATAAAAAAGGTGCTGCAACTTTTATCGGGGAATTCCCCGTTATGACGTTCTGTGCATTCTTTCGTATTGGCTAGAGTTCATTTTAACGTAACATAGCGCGAATGCTTGTAAACTTTTAAAATTCATTCGTTTTAGCCGAAAATGTGTAATATCCAAATTCGGAATTAGTCTTACACGAAGAAGTTAACATTATTCGTCCATGTCCTATAGGAGGGGGGCTGGTAATGAATTCGCACTATCAGAAATTCGTATAAAGCGAGTTCTTCTTAATCGTTCCAGTGTATTTCAGTACAATGAAATACTGTAGGCCTATGTACATACACCGCCAGCTAACTGACGATAAGATGCATGTTGCCTATAAGCGTATAACGTAAAGCTACGTCCACACTAGATGAAACAAAGAGGAACTTTTTGTTGCTAATTGCTACCATTTGTTTGCATAAGTTTGTTTCCTTGAACAATAGGCAACACGTTAGCAATAGAAAGTTTATCTTATGTTTCGCCCATGCAGTGTGGACGTAGCTTAACATCATTTTCGTTTATAGATTTCATTGTTTCGAATAATTAAAAGTTTGCCATAGAGAGATGCACAGTAGTCGAGTGTTGTTCACAAACACTCGTCGGAGGTGAAAATTTGCGGAGGAAATAAACAGTTTTTTGTGACGAATGCGATAACGAAGAGATAAGAGGGCCGGACGTCCGCCATGGGGAGGGATCAATAAATGCCGGACTGATGGATGATGAAGGGGAATAGTGTAATTTTGTTAACGTATAATAATGAACTACCGGATGTGCTTTATGGAAGGCCCCGAAAAAGGCGTTCTTGTTGTTTTGGAAAAGTTGAAAGTACATATACATGTTTATGTATGATCGATCCTATAGGAGATCCCCTTTGCATGGTTCTCAAATATTATGGACCCGATAAAATTGATGTTTACAAGAAGTGAGTTTAATTACATTCCCCTTAACGCACCCCTTTTTTCCATCTGCTTTCTGTTGAAAACCAAACACGTTTTTTGTGTCAGGAGTTAGGACGCGCGCGATGCGAGTTCTCGCCCGGCAACAATGGTTTTAATTCGATCTGAAGTGGACTCGTTTGGACAATCAGCGTTTACGGAGAGTCAACAAAAATGTCCTCGGTGACGTATATATACGTGCATGTACGATTTCAAAATTGTCACCCTTCTCGAGGCTGGGTTTACTCTGGGAGATGGGAGAGAGGAAAGAGAAATACAGTCGAACCTCGTTAAGACGAATCTTAAGGGACGTCGAAATTTGTTCGTTTGTACCGAAGTTCGTATAATAAGAAGTCAGCTGACAGTCATGACTTCAGCAACAAAATTTTAGTTTCATCGAAGTTTGGATGAAATTTCACCCTACGTACAGTGTACATGTGCAGTATACATGTAAGGGAATTAAGGTGCTGCAACGTTTATCGGGGAATTCCCCGTACCTTTTTTTTTCATGCTCGTTTTAACGTAATGCGCGGCAACTCGAAAATGCTTTCGTTTCAGCCGAAAATGTGTAATAACCGAATTCGGAATTCGTCTAAAACAAAGAAATGAACACTATTTGTCCACCTTAAAGGACGGGGAATGGAAATGAACCATGCATCGTTTCATTCCGCTCCTGTTAACTCTTTGCACCATTCGCAGTAAATACGTGTAGGTCTACTCAAATTATACCGAATTCGTTATAAACGTTAGTATAACGCGTTACCGTATTTTAGTCAAGTGGCTAGGCTTATTTCCGATTAGCATTGTTTGGCGATACAAAGACGCCCACATGAATGTATTCTCGCGTGGGCTTTAATTGCGTTAACAGTCCCGAAAAATTCCTTCTCAAAGGAATTGTTTACCGTAGACAGAACCATTGTCAAAGAGCTAGTCATTTATTTCGCCGCGGTATTCGAGTAAGCCGAGCTGCTTTTTTTTATTGAAGAGGATCTATCGGCTTTCTGGCGCAAGTCCTCCAACGCAGTAACGGTGCTGCGACGGAGTTTATGGACGTCCCCCGCGCGGGATTTCTCAAGAGGCCATCCTGACAGCATCTTTCTGAATCCCGTTAAGAAAATATCGACTAGCGGACCGCGTGGGACATAAAAAGGTGGCCGTTGGATGGTCGTGGGGGACAAATGGAGGGGGAGTGGGTGGCGTTGAGGGAAGCGGGGGGGTCGAGGTTGTAGGGTGGCCACTCAACTCATGTCCAAGCATCTTCGGTAATGCACGAAGATCATTCCTACTTCTCGCACCATTTGTCTTTTTGTCGCTTGTGTGTGTGCATAAGAGGAAGGGGGGTGAAGGACGATTTGGGAATAGGGTTCGAGATGCTGCGTCTTGAAATTCGGACGCGCGGCCATGCATACCTCCGTTTCAACTTGGCTGACCATCCGTTGGAATTGGCCCCATCCCCGATTTTTCACGCCCGAAAAAGTCGTGAATTTTATTGACACAATTCGGTGCGGGCAAATGCGGAGGAGTTGCGTGGCCACCCACAAGAGACCCCGTTTCCATCAATTCAATCATGGTGGAAAGTGGATGACTTACCACGCTCAGAGTTCCTCTTCTTGTGTTTTTTATCTCATCTTTCTTCAGTCTCTGATGCCGAGGATCAGCTGTGGCTCGCTCATCTGTTTTAATATTTTTGATGAATGACGGGCATATGTTTGATTTGCAGAAAAAAACGACTTAAGTTAGAAAATGTAAAAACGAATGCGCCGTTTAGATATGGCGGTGATGACGTGAGTTTATTTATTTTTAAAAATTCAATCTTTTGGAAATTATCGTGTAAACCCGCAATTCTAGTGAAATTCACGGTTTGTTATATTTAATTTATGATAACGCACTTTTGATATCAAATTTCGTGTTTATAGAATACAGTGTTAATCAATATACAGTCGAACCTCATTAAGACGAACTCTCCTTAAAAAAACATTACCAGAACTCATTTTCATTCCCATCCCTAGGGTGTTTTCGAAAAATGATTTAACTTCTTCGTTTAAGACGAACCAATTTTCGAGATCCCGAGCATTTTAGCTATATATATACATGTATATAAATGTTTCGATGAAACGAATTCGGGACTTTTAGTGAAATTATTATACCTAAAGTTGCAACAAACAATCTTCGATAACGGATTATTTTAGGTAAACTATGCATGATTATGTACATTGTGATTCAAATACATTTCTTTACATTTAATAATAA
Organism: Ommatoiulus sabulosus; assembly: GCA_034697705.1. NCBI lineage: Eukaryota > Metazoa > Arthropoda > Diplopoda > Julida > Julidae > Ommatoiulus > Ommatoiulus sabulosus. The sequence continues at coordinate 13,686 of JAQGAO010002862.1, forward strand.
TAATAATAATTTTATTCCAAGTTGGGAAAAGGAATAGAACGGGTACCTTTGTACCACTTAACAGCTATCCTGGTGCGGTATACAGTTAATACACCTATATGTCATGCAGGCATTTTGAGATTTAGTTCTTAGTGTTGAAATTATATCTGATTTTAATACCTGATTAAACGAACAAATTGTGACATCCCTTGAAGTTCGTCTTAACGAGATTCGCCTGTATCTCAATTCAATAATATTCCTTTGGCGACTTTTAAACCAGAAACTTTTTCAGTTTCGTTTCTCTTAAACACTTTTGATTCTTGTTCTGAAGATGACTAATGCGAGTGCACTTATAGGGTTATAATATATAAATAACGTTGTTTTTCTACAAAAAAAATGATAAACAGATTTTCAATATTTCTGATTTTGCCTGCATGGGCAACATCTTTTACTGCGTATACAGTATATACTGTCGGTGCGACTGATAGCCACCACGTAAGATTGCAACATCATACGATAATCTTTCGAGCGTTGGTTTGACGAGATGGTTCAATTAAGGAGTTTCCTTCGTGCGGCATGCACCATTGGCACGATACGCGTTCAAGTTCATGGCTGTCAGTCCCGCTTGACATTTGCTAGATTTTTAATCGTTTTCATCAATCTTAGAGGCTGTGGAAGTGAATAAAAAATCATGTCGGGGAATAGCAACGTTCCCTTTATTCAAGGTTCCAGGAACTACCCCGTGTTATTGTTTTTCTCGCAAAATGAGCGTTAATGTTTTCCCCCGTGGAAAAACGAAACAACAACGTTGTATTGAAATGGGTCAGCGGGTCGTCTCGGTACGCGGTTGTCGAGCCAATTTCGGTACTTTTTGGGTTTGCCTGAAATTCAAACATTGCCACATCTAGAACTCGCTCTTTTTTCTTCACTAATTAAATTAAAATCTGCGAAATTCTAATTTGCTTCGCATCCATTGTTTATTTTACCTGCATTGCATGGGAGGGGGGGCCTAATTGGATTATAATGTTTCGACGAGCCTCGTTTTATTAGCGGGGGCATTAAATTGCACGCCTCTTCTCGAATGGATTCGCGTAATTCGGGGCCTTATCTAAATGAGTTTTCACTTTTCGTAATCGATGCGATAAGCGCGTTTCTTCGATAGTTTTTCTTCGATCCAACGCGCTTCTTATCGCTTTATCTTTAAATTGTGGGGGGGGGGATGGAAGTCATCGATGGAAATGGGCGCTTTTGCAGTTTTGCCACCCCTAACCCTTTATGATGGAACTTCATAACTGTGCATGGATGAAAGAGTCAGGTTCGATTAACCTATATTCATAGAGACGTGCTAATTACCGATTTTCTTCCAACGATGAATTCGGTTGTGGCGAGGATTTCCTTTTACGATAATCAGGAAAGTTGATCGAGACCTACGCCATGTTTTAGCTCGGTTTAGATTCAGCGAACTTAAATTTGCAGTACGCGGTATACATTTTTAAGGTTTTCAACTCGGCGCAGAAATCAAAACGTTAATGTATACATACAGCATTCGTCACCAATCGACCCTCCACCTGGCGGCTTATTGTGTCGGCACGTGTGGTAGATGTACGTCTATAGATAACTTTCACAAGCAGACGACGAGATCAGACATTGTAGGGTACTTAATATTTTCACTGTGGCAATAATGGTTGCCTTTCCTATAGATAACTTGCATGTGACGTCACGCAGCTCGTGGGCGTGGCTAATGTGACTTGGTTAACATTGTGGGCGTGTTGTGGGGTACATGCATCTGATAATCGTGGCGCTAATTAGGAGCATCATTCTAAAAACTTAAGAAAATGTCCCATTAGATACTAATACTATCACCCCACTAAGTCTTATCTGGGCGGGGCAAGACCGCGTCATCTGCTTGTCGTCTGCTCGTGAAAGTTATCTATAGAATGGTACAAATACAGTAAGTATTCGCTTGTTTCGCAAACTTGAGAAACTGCGTGCGTAACTAAAATTCGTGATTAAACTTTTTTCCTAAAACCTGTCTGGGTTCTACACGTGCTGTACATATATAAGTTATGCTGCTAGAGCACTGTAAAATACATTTAAAATATGAGGAAGGATGTACAGTATTCACCTTCGAAAACCAGAAAACTTGAATTTATTTGTTTAGTATGCGTGGTAAATAATATCCTGCTTGGACAAGACGTCGACGTTTACTGTATGTATCGTCTCACGTTTTTCATTTCTTCCCTCGATGGTTTATGCAAGGTCAAGGGGTATTCAGATAGAGGTTTCGCGAATCGCACTTTGGCAATCTCTGGTGACTTTATTTTAAACAAATGAGCGCGCGTCGATTCGCGATGCTTCTGCTTGAATATATACCTCAAACAGGCGTCTGATTTTCAATTTCTTAGTCGAGAGTTTAATCTTAAAGTGGTCAATTCGCATTGGTGATGCAGATGCATGGGAAAAATCATTTCACTCGCCTTTTAGACACGAAGCGGCTAATTAACCGTATGGACATCCAATCGAAGGGTGCATGGCGAGATGAAAGAACCAACAAAACACTCGGCTTCGCATTCAACCTTCACTATATTAGTTTGATTAGCGAGCTGATTTGCATATGAATTCCGACGGTGTAAGTCTCGGTGCTCGGTACATTGCTTCACATCTACACTGCGAGGTAATGAGATGAGAGAAGAAAAAAAGGGGGGGGGGGTTAATGGCGGATGATGACGATGAGATTTCGACCACGATATAATCGTGAGTCACAGCACGCGTCACCCACCCCCCTCTCTCCATTCTATTTCCCTCCTGATGGGGGGATACGCTAACACGTGGATATATACCGCAGGTGCGTGTACCCCGAAGAGGGGGGTAAATGACGACCGCCAATGACCGTATCCTGAAAGTAATCTGGATCCTACAGATTCCCATTCCCATACTCGATGCCATCGCCTGTGGGAATGTAGGAGTATGTATACGTAGGTATGTCCCGTGTACAGTCATCCTAAGGGCTTAGACCGACGACTCATCCTGTGGGGTGGGGCGCCATCCTATGCCGTTGGTCCCAAACCCCCCTCATAACGTTACGTACAGAATAGTCGTCAAGATGGTGTTCTCCAGGTCGGATCGATGTCCCTTCTTTGCCGCTGGTAGACTGTGCTCGTAGGATTCTGGGAATATATTCTGCAGCCATGACTTGGTGAGTGGTCCTCGAATTAATCTTTTTTTCACTGCGGGTTTGTTTGTCCAGTCCGAATTTCCGACTTTGTGTCCACGATGATCATGGAGGCCTTCATCGCATTACCGTTCCATCTCCAACGTTACGGATTTATAAGTAAGCTTTTTCTGGCACGCATCATTTTAGACCGTGGATTTTTCAATTTTATAGCATTTACTCGTTCACAAAGATGGTTGACGTGACTACGTGATTGAGTGATGTCGGTTCGATAAAACTGCCATAATGCAAATACCTAGCTCAGATGCTGCTCATACCGTTAGGCATATTTGACTTCTTCAACCTCATTTTCGGAGTGCTATTGATTTTTAAAAGAACTTTTAACTCGGGTTTTATGGAGCAAGAGCGCCGCATGCGATGAGCTCGTTTTGTTTATTATTTTGGCATTTTGCCCCGACGCTCCCCGGGTTAGATGCAATTCCCCCGAGTTATTAAACGCGTCGTCTATGCGAGTGGGTAGAAATTGGCGTCTCAATATGGCCGACCTTGGTGCGAAAATCTGCATTTCGCGTAACACCTGGCTCGGCCGTGTCAAGATGTCACGGCTGAAGCCGCCGCCAGGTGAGGCTTTTTGGCACGATCCCCCGCGCTTAACAATTCAAGAAGCGCCCTCCGAACGCTAATTACCGTCGAGGCGTGGATGCATTTTTGGTGGAGCTGCGTGTCACGAGTACGCGCTGTGACATTTTGCGACGAAATTGACAATTTTCTAAGCATCACGCGTCGTGACCGCTGACCTCAACCCTTTTACGACCCTTGTGGGAAGTAACGCGTTGATGGAATCTTGAGTGACTCCTGAGTTGTAACGAAGTTTCAAATTTGTTCTCGCTCCACATCTTGAATGCTATACGTGTACATTCTCTCGTCGTTGAAAATGTATAATGCAAATTTAACACGCAATTCGTTTGTTTTGATACATGGGTTTTACTAGATTCGATCAGAGAACTTTTTAAAACTCACTAAACACGCGCTAGGGTATACACTCTGGATTACATCAAACTTTGAAGATGACATCAACTCATTTCCAGTCTTCACCATCCTAGGGTATTGACAATTAATGTTCATTTCTTTTTTAAGGGGAATTCCGAATTCGGATATTACGAATTTTCGGCTAAAACGAGTGGATTTTTGAGTTCCATAGCATTCGCGCTATGTTACGTTAAAATGAATTTTTAGACAATTAGAGGAAAGGTACCTTTTAACGTCGAATTCCCCGATAAACGTTGCTGCACCTTCCCATTCATATATGCATGGGGTAAGATTTCAGTCGAAAACTTTGATGAATAATGTACTTCGATAATGCGAACTATAGGTTTAAACGTATACAGATTTGACGTCTTTTGAGATTCGTCTTAACGAGTATCGGCTGCATTAAGATTCTCATTGAAGAACCTTTCTTGTAAAAGATTTAATAACTATATATATATAGGATTCGGAAACGAACCAAGTTTTAAGTCGGGTACACACTATCGCCAAACCAAAACTAAAAACTCCAAACTTGAAACTTTTCTGGTTTGTGGCAACGAAAAAAATGGCGTAGCAAACTGTT
>JAQGAO010002863.1:0-18445 GCA_034697705.1 Ommatoiulus sabulosus
TAAATTCTGTGGGGGGGGGGGGAGTATAATTGTCTACCACTGTCCACATAGGGGAGGGAAGGAGTTAAAAAGTGGCAAAAATGTGTACATGTAAATTATGGACGGCCCCTTACCTGGTTGCACATCGAGGATTCGATGTAAAGTCACACGATGCCTGCTCCAGTGCTCCTGCATGCAGTGGCACAGACAGTCGGTCAATGTAACGTCCGAGCAAGTTGGTGAATTTTGGGAATTCGGGAAGCGCATCTCCAAATCCTCCATCGAGGTTTGAAAGTTTAGCGCCAAGATGTTCGGCATTCATAAATTTCGGTCACTCCTGCACCACGCCTGGATGTCACGTGGTCGGCGCGTTTCTCCACGCATCCTCCTGCAGCAGCTGACTGCAGCAGCGTCGTAATGATCGGGAAGCAGGAAATCCATCGCTAGCGCTGCAGTTTGCCTTCTTCTGAGCGTTATTCGAGTCTTGGGTTTCAGAGCACCAGATAGAGGGCAGCCGAAACCAGTTCCTCGTTTTAATACGCGTTTGTTATTTATTTTTTTTGTTGTGGCTTCCACTCGCCTCATTGCATCAACGCGCGCCGCTCGAAGCACCAGCGCTTCACTGCGCTGTGTTTGTACGCAACGTTTAGCTGTTTTTTAAATGGACCGGATTTGTGCGTTCTCTTGCCCATTTTTTTTTTGCACACCTCGGATTAACGTGTTTTTTTTCTCTCTCTCTCTGCCATCAGCAGTTTTCGCCAAACGGCCAATTTAACCTCGTAAGAGCCGCTCTTAAGTAATGACAACGTTGATGAATGCCCTGTAACGATGATAGGAATGCATAAGTGGATTTCGCATTCAATTTGCCAGTGCTAAATGAAACGCGTCCAATCGGTGTTAATGCGGCACCCGGAATGCTGTTGCGACGATTTAACTAAATTGCTGGATGTACCCGTGTTGTTGTTGCCCGGATCGAGGTGCTGACCAAGTCGATATTGAATTATGGATGCTGGCCATTGCCAACTCGCGCTCTAGGTAAGTGAAGTTTTGAGCGAAAGTTTTCCCCCAAGTTGTCCATGTGCCGGAATCGTGGTTTTCTGATGTTGAGTCTGCAGGCGTTTCTTGCCAATGTTGTCGTTTTATTGGCTTTTCCATAAACCGTGGAACATTTCTGGGAATTCACGTGAACAAGTTGGTAAACAACAATTAGGCTAATTATTTGGTTATTTCCTTATCCGTAGACCTCAGTTTTCATTAAAAAAAAAAACTGCAAGAAATTATATAAGAAACGTAACGACCATGCATGGGACAGTATTTGCAGTGGTTTATTTTTGCAACTCTCCAAGCTAATTTTCATGTAAAATTCGGGTTAACTACGCGTGGATGTTTGCAAATTTATGCAATTCTTGTTATGGAGATGTGTTTTGCGCGTGCCTTTCATGTTAGGAAGATGTATTTGCAGATGAAAATCTTGTTAGAAATATGTTTGCAGATGCAAATCTTGTTAAAAGTTGGTTTGCAAATGCAGATCTTATTAAAAGAACCTCTAAAACTACTCGCTACGAAAAAATGAACTGCCTACCACTTGCAGAAAATGTCTATTAATTATAATGCAGATCTTGTTAATAATGTTTGCAAATGCAAATCTTGTTAGAAATATGTTTCCAAATGCAGATCTTGTTAAGCCCCGTATATATACACTACGGCAAACAAAACACACAAACGACAAACTGCTTTCCCAAAATCTGTTTGTCCAAAATCGTTTGTCCAGATTAGTTTCAATAAACGGAGTGTATACATTGTGGTAAACCATTTTCAACAAACGCATCTGCTAAGCAGACGATTTTCAGGCAATCATCTGCTTAATCATATACGCGTGGAATATTATTCCATGTACGGACTTTTTCTGTTGAGAAAAACGTCATGCTGATATTTCCACGAGCATTAGTTCTAACGTGAAACCAATATGGGCGTGGTTTTGTCATAGTGATATAATTTCAACCAACAGGGCGGCGCTGCGCTGTTTTTGCACCCAAAAAAGCGGCGAGTGCACCTACTTATATTTTGTATACTGTGGTTCCAGATGGATTTTTGGTTTGTTCGTTTGTCCAGAATTGTTTGTAACATTTTTTTTTTCACGAACCAATCGACAAACCGTATGTCGTTTGTGGATTTATGTTTGCCGTTTGTCATAGTGTATACGGGAATTTAGAAATGTTTTCAAATGCAGTTCTTGTTAGCGAAAAATGTTTACAAATGCATTTCTTGTCAGAGAAATAGGTTAACAAGAGGTATTTCTTATTGCAGAAATGTTTACAAACAAATTTGGAGTTAGATTGAAACGTTTACGAATATATTACACTAACATATTGTAGCTTGTAAAAGACATTTGAAAAACTGAATTTCTTTTTAGATTTGCCTTAAAAGGAATGCAGTTTAGAGAGACATTAATTGTAGATAAACTTCTCACTATGCCGCCATTGTTTACTTATTTATTTTCTTGTGGAAGGGAAAGTAATGAAGAGAAAGTTTGATATTTATGAGTGACCCTTCAAAAGGGAAAATTCGTATTTCTCCAAATATGGAGGTTTTTTTTGTTTGGTTTTTACGGGTATATTCATTGCAACCTAGCGAGAGGTTGGCCTGTTTAAAGATACACTGAATAGATTTCATACTTTTTTTCGGCCACAATGTTATTAATTAGGCCAACTTTTCAATGTGAGGTTATTTCCCGAAATACTTGGCCTGTCTCCTGGTGCTTATATGTGGAAGTAACATTGAGTTGATGTACTATAATTGCCTGTTTCAGCATTCTGTATCGTAACACGTGCGCACACACTAATTATGCCGTCTGCCTTGTATCTGTTTGCTGATAAAATATTTATTTCGTAGGCAATTTTAAGAGCCCCTTCTTGGCCTCCCTTATCTAAATACTTTTCCCTGAGAAAAAACGACACTCGGACAATCGTAGGCCATTTTCAGACGATAAGGATCCGCAAAAGTTGAAACGAATTTCATTAACTTTTTTTGGCACAGTTTGACTATGATATCCCCAATGGGGAATCGGTCTGACGTCACGCGGAGTGACTTTGGTGACGCCATGGCAACGACTTATAGTTAGCTAAATAATATTTGGAAAAGTTCACTATAAATGGTACGCCTCCTTGAAAAAATCCTACTTTGACTCCATTTTGTTGTTGTAGACAGACCATTGCCTATAGTATGTATTACAGTAATGTGTAAAACTGCAAATATAGTGGGGGTGTAAAAAACAAAATGGGCAAATTAAAAAGGCTTTGTATAAATGGATATATAAAAATTGAATAGGAATGATAGAAATGCTTTAATGTGGCATATCACACATACAATTGTACATTGATTGCATATAAATCTCCTTGTGTTTCTATTGTACATGTATGTTGCATTGTTGTTTATTTTCATATGCATGTACATGTATGCTCATGCAGACAGCCAACATGCACAGAAATGTTAAGTTTATGATTGTTATGCATGAAGAAACAAAATCCTGATTATACAAATCAAACTTGCTTTTGTCTATTAAGTTCAGTAACTCGCATGATTTGTGATATTCCATTTCATATAGACCTATACTGCTAGATTGTTTTATTCATCAAGCTTCTCAATTTTCTATTTTTTTAAAAGTCGTAGGGATATTAACATTTCTCGAAAAATGAATCTTTGCCCACGCTATTTTTCATCATGGTTTTCATTTTATGAATCCTTATTATCTACTTAAACTTGTCTCTCAAAAATGATGCAATGTCACTTTTATCATATCCATTTCAAAGCATCAGTTTAACGTCCAGCTTTTGTTGTGTACATGCATTATCGAAGTACTTTATTGACCTGACCTCATACTGTAGGCTCCACCCTATGTCGCCCTGCATTGATTAAAACTAGGCACTTCATTTTGTTCGTCATTCATTTTTTCTGGAATATTGATTACTATAGTTTGTAATTCAGAGACCCTCATAATTGGTGCTGCTTTGATCCTTTAAGTGTATTATGATACGAGAGAATTAGCACTTTGTCCTGTCTTTTGCAGATAGTCTTGTTTTATCGCCATTTCTCGAAATATTAATTTACTTCGAATTAAGGCTGGTGCTTCGTAATTCGGTACAAGGAGTACTGTAATCTGTTTGCCTTTTTTTTTTCGAAATTTTGTACGCAATTTATTTTAATGTCCTCCATCTTTTTCTCCAATAAATTCGACTAAATCGGATTAACTGATTTGCTTCCCATTGCGTTCGGTCGCATTTGTATTCGCTCTGAATTGATTTGTAAAATGTGGCACAAAACGTCGCGTGGCTTTCCTGATTTAATTAAATAGGTTGATAATTTTTTGCATTCAGGTAGATAATTAGTTGCTGCATGCATAAGATACAAATCAAAACGGCGGGGAACATACCTGTACAGGTACATGTGCTTGGTTTGGGAACAAGACTTGTGTTGGCAGAAAACTCATGCAGTGTAAATATATTTCAAAAAAATAGTTAAAATTCTAGTTGTGCATGTGACCATTTAAAACAGAATTGCAGCTGATGTAGGCTACATTAAATATTTGTAAATGTATTTGTACATTTAATATCTGTATTGCTGAATTTTATAGAACAATTGTCATACGAGCAAGGAACTTCCTGAAAAATGCTTTTTTATGATTTTTATGTGATGATTTTGATGTTTATGAAGATTTTATGAATATTAAGGAATATCCAGAAAGGTATGGGCGTTATTTAGAATGATTAACAAAAATAACGCTCGAGGCAGTTTTCCTCTATTATTCGATTTCTGTGAACACTCGAGTTGAAAATTAAAACTTAATCGAAAGTTAAATCTGAGTAAAAATATTCCTGCCATTTACGTTATGTTATGATTTGTATATTGTATTAATTTGGCACGGATTTACATTGAATGCTAGCCTTCAGCACATTAGTCTGACAATTAACACTGCCTCACCTCTTTTCCCGAATTCAACTGTTATCTTTTTCGGGAAGTTGTTTTTGTCCTGCGATTTTCGGGATATTTAGGCCTGCGCAAATCGATTTCCTTTATAATTGCAATGACCCAGTTGACAAATGCTGCAACGCACGATTTCCGCACTCTTTTTACCGTAAATTGCATCAGCTAAACGTGTCTTTATTTAAGATTTTCGTAATTCGAACTAAATACCATAGGCATGTACATGTATTAACAACTTTAATAGAAAATGCATAAACATCTAACCATCGTTAACATGCAGGTATATATATATACTATTAATTCAATTATTTATCATAACTTTTTTTTTGTAAGAAAGAAAAAACAACCTATAGGAATATCTTCCCGTTTACACGCAAGGCATAAGTATACCCTCCAAACCTAAAAGATATCGAACTTGGCTATGTGTCAAATCTTTCATATGTATGATTATTATTCCACGTTTCAAAAAGATGTGTGCACTTTTTCATTTTTTTGAAGCAAGTGAAAGTAGAGATATATCAGATCCTTTCTATTGAAATATATGAGCCTACATTAAAAGCTCCCCAGGAAAATGATGCAGTTATGATTTTTTAATGTGCACACATTCTTTTTGTGTGTGCATTGCATGAAAGTATTTGGGGTAATCGGGCAGTAGCTTTACGAATCGTACTTTGGCAGTCGTGAAGCCACGTGTACAGTGTTAAATTCAAACCAATTAATGCATTCCTTTTGCACACGTGATTTCAAGACTGCCAAAGTACGAATTGTAAACCTTCTGTCTAAGTACATGTGCTCCTATTATCTTTGCCGATCAAATTAGGACTGTTTCGTACTATAGCAATTACCTGCAATGATGAAAACAAATCATTTTTTGTCTAATTTACGCTCGTATGAATTCAAAACGTTTGCACTCTATACTGATCCATTTCTGTGTTTAAATTATTGTGTTTCACGTATATGAAACGTTTTATTTATTTTCAATAAGAGCGCTGTAACTGTAATTAAGTGGAACGAATAGGGATATTTGAAGCTAAAATGAACTTTGCAAAAATGCATTAATTTGCAGGAACAGGAGAAGGTTTCGAAAGCTTTCGCCGTTATTGTACATGCAGGGCTGACCCAAACCTGGAAAACCTGTAAAAGTCAGGGAAGAATGGGTTATTTTTAAAAAGTCAGGGAAATTCAGCTTTATTAATGTTGTCGCAACCCAAAATGAATGCTTCTACGTGATTAGTTCAGAGCCAATTTGCAAATGTTTTAAAATTTTCCCAGGACATTAAATTTGCAAAATTTCCCACGCGCTCCGAGCACAAATTTGCATAATTTTCAACTGTTTTCGAGATCAGTTTTGTACAATTTTTGACGGTTTCCGAGGACAAATTGGCAAAACATTCAACTGTTATTTAGGTTCGTAAAATTGTCAACACTTTCCGAGGAGATATTTTCAATATTCTTAACCTTTTCAGAGTACAAATTTGCAAAATTTTCAATTTCCAAATATGAATTTGCATTTTTTTTTTAAATTTTCCTATGCTAATTTTGATGTTTTTTTCAATTTAGAAAATGTTGGCATTGTCATTGGTCAGGAAAATTTCTTTAAAAACCTTGAAAAGTCAGGGAAGTTGAGTTATATTTCTAGCAGAGAGTTTCCGTCTCACGCATATCTGCTACGTGAAATCTCTCAGTGGGAAAATTCGCATTTTTTATCATGACTTTCTAATCGCATCTATCACTACCGTCTCAAGAAGTTCATTAGTGAACCCTGAGCATCTTTCCTTAATGGAAATTCCGGTGCCGCATGGTGTCAGTTTCGAAAAGCCCAGCTCATGTTGCGTTTGTATCGGGAATTACCAGAGTCGGACGTATCGGACTCATGGATAATGCATTTTGTACATAACACGACGATCGATTAGCGGGGCCAACAAGAGTGAAATAGGTGCCATTAACCTGGATCAATGTTTACGCTGTACGGGCCCGCATTCTCTTAGGGATCACGCAATTTGACTGTTAACTATGACGTTTTCACATCGCCAGGGATGTGGAAATGCCAAATGCACGATTAGATCGTGCTTGCTGCAACAGGACCGATAATGCATTTGCACGAAATTGAAATCGCCGAAACAAGTTCGTGACAATTGTGAACAAATATTAAAAAGCAAAGTCGAAAACTTTCACTTTTGGAATGCTGGACTGTTTTAGAAAACGTTTTGTTGTATTATTCAATCACCTATTACACCGAGTATTTGCCCGTTGTAGTAGAGTTCAGTACCGTCGAACCTCAATTCAATTCAACTCGGTACCCTACAGTCAGCATCTAAATGCAATATATGGCATAGGGGAGCGAGCCCATTTTCAGGAGAATTAAGCTCCTACATCGGTTGCGACTTAGACATCATTTGTTAAATTGAACTTGGATTAAATGGGAACTATCGTCAGGAAGGTTATTCCATCGTCCAGGACCAATAGTAGGCGTCCGTATTAATTAGCACGGAACTCAAATCAGAGGTTTAGAATGATTGAAATGACGTCCCTTACATTTGTTCGCTTTTTAAAGTGTATAGTTCGTAGAACTATGACAGACAGTGAAGAAATGACTTCAACGATTTGAACTAAAGTTTCATCGAGGTTTGGATGAAATACCACCCAATGTATATGATTGTAGGAAAGGGCTGCAACTTTTATCGGGAAATTCCCCGTTATAACGTCCATTTTTTCGCATTGTCCAATGGTCGTTTTAACGTAACACAGCGAGAATGCTTTGGAACTCGAAAATTCACTCGTTTTAGCCGAAAAATTGTAAAATCTGACTTTGAAATTCGTCTTAAACGAAGAAATTAACATTATTCGTGGACACGAGTTCGTACTATCAGAAATTCGTGTAAAGCGAGTTATTCCATAATGAGGTTCCGCTGTAATGCGACCAAATAAATCACACGTTATTTCAAGTAACTTTCGATCAAGATTGCAATTCGAAGAAATTCAAGATTCGATTCCTATTAATGCAAATCGAAAATTCAGCGGAACCTCATTAAAAATTAAGAACTCGCGTTATACGCATTTCTGATTGCACGAAATCGTTTCCAGAACCTCACGTTCTAGGGTATGGACGAATAATATTAATTTTCGTCTGACGAATTCCGAATTCGGATATTAGAAATTTTCGGCTAAAACAAATGAATTGTCGAGTTCCAAAACATTAGCGCTATATGTTAATGTTTGGTTTCGAATTATCAGAATTGCATATCACGATTGTTGAAAGGCGTAATTTTAAGAAATTTTTCAGAGTTGTATTCATAAAATATTTTTTTTTAAATTAAAAATACTAATTTAATGATGATGTGCATCCATCTAGGATTTGAGTGCCCCAAATACCGATAGGGAAAAGGGTTTTTTTTGTCGTCATTTCAAAATGGCGACAAGGCTGTGACATTCATCAATGGCGCTACGCCAAAAATCCTCTTTTGCAATAGTCTATAGACCTACTTAGTACCTGGCATTGATTAAGATTGACCCATTTTGTTTTGTCCCCTCATAATCTTCCGTCGCCTTCAAGACGCTCTCCTGATTATTGATCCTAGAGACTTTTTTTTTGCCTCGGCCTAACTTTTTTTTATGAAGTGCCAACTGGTGAATTAAAAAAAAGGCGGAAGGAATCGAGTTATAAGAATGCGACCTTTTCCGTAATCTTTGAATTGTAGATTTTGGGAAGATGAAAGCTGCTGCGAAAAAATGTCTGGCTCGCAGTCGAGGAATGTCTGATTCGCAACATTGTACCAACAAAGTGAGCAAATGTTGCCACCAAAGAGAAATTGCCAAGATCCAGACCCTTTGTGAATGCTGGCTACGTCCTCTTTAAAAAAAAAGGAAGTCAGCAGCTTCTTGTTGTGAAAGTGTGGAATACATTTTTGATTTAGTCGACTGCAATTGAGGTTTCGTTCAATATTTGATGCCAACAAGGTAAACGTTGGGTGCTTCCGTACTCGATGCTGTATACTGTATAGTGTTGTTTTTTTGAGATAAAAATTGACCAATTTGAAGACAACATGCTACTTTACACGAGTTTTAACCGCTCTGGACTGGTGCTTTTGCTCTTTTTGGGTTCTCCTAATAGTTGGAAATACATTGTATATTGAAGGTAGCTGAGCCGAATTTCGGGTGACATTCTTTTAAAAGTCGTAAAATCAATCAACCCTGATGTATACGACGATTGTACGATTTTAGGCGATGCATGGAAAGGGAATTGCCTTTTTAACCCACAAATTTGGGGGAAATCAAGCTGCTGATGAAGGTGGACTTCTTGTTCGAAAGGTGAACAAGACGAACTCTTTGAGTTGTGGAGGAGAAACCATTTCTGGTTCACTTTTACACACCGTTTTATTTATCTGACTTAAATTTGTAGCTCACCTACTTGTAATATACACTTCATTAAATAATAGTTTCTGAAAATTGCAAACATTATTTGCATCCATGATTTTAACGAATAATATGATGGCTGAATAGTGTTTTTTATGATTTTGATAAACTGAGCTGTAATGAAAATACATGTATGTATTAATAAAAGCGCAGGTGAGCCAGAAATGACTTAACTCTTATGTAGGTTCATTTTGTATTAAGTTTTTCTAAAATTTATAAATCTTGTAAGGAAAGCTTTCCAAAGTGTTAAATTTGTATGAAATTATAAATTCGAGGCTTGTTTTGTCAAGTTGAGAGAGTAGAAGTAATTAAGCAGGGTATCCCCAGACCTGGAAAAATTAAGCAACTTGAAAATGCCTGAAAACGTCAAGGAAGAATAACTTATGTTTTTTTTTGTTTTGTTTTTTTAAAAAAAGGTTTGTGAGATTCAACGTATTAATGTTGTCGCAATCCAAAGTGAACGCTTCTTCATGTACATGTACGTGCACGGTTAGCTTAAGGCACTTTTGCACACTATTCTTTTAATTTTCTCAGTATAAATTTGCAACATTTTCAACAATTCTAGAGGACAAATTTGCAAAACTTTCAACTTCCGAATATAAATTAGTACAATTTTCCAAATTTTCTCATGCTAATTTTGTCATTTTTTTTTTAATATTGTCATGTGTCAGTTTTTCAAAATCGTGGATAGCGTTGGCATATTTCAATTTGTCACATTGTCATTGGTCAAGGAAATTTGTTTAAAAACCTGGAAAAGTCAGGGAAGTTGAATATGAAGTTGCACGTACTTGTAATTTGGATAGGTTTCCAAAGTAAAATGAGGGTATACTGTACTTGTAATGAGAAAAAAAAATGAAGTCATGTTGTAATATTGCACATTGCTTCACGAGTGCTGTTTAGAAAGGCAGCAGCGTGCGAAAAATCTCAAGTAATGTTTTCATTTATTTTCACATCTGCCTTTTGAATATATGCGAAAGGAGCAGTATATAATTAAACAGCATGTATTGCATTTCCCTGGAAGTTAGACGCTGTAATTAATGCAACACCACGTCTTACTAACTGCATTATTGCAGCAGTCTAGTCAGCCAATTTTAGACGCCATTGACGTCATGGATTTCCACCTAAAAGAAATTGAGTTTTTAAACACTTGCTTGCATGTTTATTACGTAAATAATTCCGGCCACACATATGCGTTTATTCTTGCAAGTTTCAATCAAGTTGTGCCCAAATAGGTTCGTTGCAAAGGACATGTGGCGCCACCATTTTTATCCTATTGTTTTGTGACTTTTGACCTAGTTATTCTGGCGACCATGTTACGAGGTTTTAAATTATTGTTAATAATTTCATATGCTATTTTTCTGTATGTCAGCAGAAAATTGTAATTCGAGATCTTCAATAGAAATCCTTAGAAACATGGACTCTAGACTTATATGGGCTAGTTGTGATTTTTTCTTATTTTATTTACACTTCTTTTTTCAATTCATGGCTACAGAATAAGATTTCAATTATTACGACATTGACTTTTCTTTAATATTGCAGCACATTTAAAGATTGAGATAATGCTCAATTGCCTCGGGTAATTTTCATTTATTTCATTTGTTGAACCTTGATGGTAAAAAAATGACTGTCTTCGTATAACAGTATTAAAAAATGTTTACCCCGCGTCTTCATATTAAAATAAAATATTTACTCAGTATTTCTATTACATTTTGCTGTTCTTGGAAAGATTTATGTGAAAGAGAAAAAAGTCATACAGGAAGTTGCAGAAGAAATACACATAACGTTTATGTCGTCATATTTCTGCTTAAAAAAATGACTATTTTTTTTAATTGGCCCATTCGTTAATTCTGTTAATCATTAATTCTGTGAACTTTATAATGACGAAAACCAATATTGTCGCGCAGATGTAACAAAGTAGTTCTAAGAATATGCAATCCACGTTTCTAATTATAAGATTCAATTTGAAAACCGGTACAGATTATCAATATGCAACAAGGCCGGAAACAAAAATTCCCCCATTTCCTCCCTTTGGTTTAAAAAAAAATTGGTAATTATTTAGATAATGCAAACGAAAAAGAGTTGAAACCAATATGTATTTACATAATTTAAAATGAATTCTTTCGCTTGACTTATTAATGGGAATTAATGGGAATATGAAAAAAAAATGAGATGGCAAGACATGGATTTTAGATTGACAATTGGTACTCTTTTAACATAATCGTGCATTATTCATAGCGCGGGAATGATTTTCAATATTTTACACTCGTTCAGCGGATAAGCGCAAAACTATTACAGTTAAAACCTGTTAATTCGGTCAGCCGTTTTATTCGGTCAAAGCAGTCGGAACGGACTTTTCCATAAGTTAGAAAAGGAAATTTCAGCCGTTGCAGCAAACAGGCAACATGAAACACTAATTATAACTTTAAATTTCTTTTAAAAAACTATGTAAATACATGTACATATGTAAAATTAAATATTATACTGTACGTATTTTTAAAACACAGAATAAATTATTTCGATACGTCAATTTATTATAGCAATTAAGCTAGGTTTTTTTTACATTCATCGCCAATATTTCGGTCAAAATCGCTAGCGTGATCGAATTAAGCGGCTTTCACTGTACTAACTATTACTAATGCAAACGTCGAGGTTAAAAACATGTGTAGAAGCTCGGTATTTATCTGATATACAATTCTATTCGCATTGTAATGGATGTTACCATCGGAATTTGAATACAAGCCAAGAAGCTCGGCGTATACGGATGAAATGGGAGGCATATCGTAAATATGCATTTTAAGAAATACAATTCATTTGATTAACGTTAATAGCTGCGAGTTAGACTGGTTTTTTTCGAGCTACAGTATTATCTCAAAACAAGTGCACGCAATTTTCAAATGGGGGAAAAAAAACACGAGCCTGTCCTAAATGAAAATGGACGACCGGTTGCGTCTTTTATGATTTCGGAGAATGATTCAATGGGGTAAAATAGTGCTTCAAACTGCTAAATATGCAAACAGTGGTCGTAACAACCTGAATCAAGGCTAATGGGAATGTACTCGTGTATTCTCAGTTGCACAAATGCCATTTATACCATTCAGTTGCATGTTGTGTAGTGCTGGTTGCATGATGCCGAATTGAGATTCAAAATGGCGGCCTTCAGGGTCAGTTGGGAGGATTGCGAATAGAAATTGCCCAATTATTGAATTAGGCCTAGTGCGGGATGACTGTATGGTGCCAAATACGAGGAAAGACAACTGAAAAATGCCTGTCACGCTTTCATCCTGTTGCTCATTTAAATTATGATTGGGGAAATTCCCAAATTTGGAGACATTATATCATAGGATAGGAAATGCTGCGCGCTTAGCAGTTTCTCAGAGTATTTCATAGATGGTGCTGGGACCTCGCCAAATTGTTGCAATTCTAATCGTAAATGGAACGGTTAATTGTACAGTAGTCTAGTCAGTAGTGTACAGTATTATTGGTGTCTTAATTTTTGTTACATATGTTACCAGTTTGCATTTTGTAACTATCTGCAAACTGCAGTAGTTTGTTAGCATACTATAATGAAAAATATCACTGGTATGCATAACTACAACACTCAAAATATTTCATCTCAGTCACGCTACCTGTCTCCAACTTTCCCATCCCTCATGTGGCATGGTCTTGAGGACCACCAAATATTTCTTGCTGAATTGATAAACAGATTAACCACCGAGTTTGCATCTTTTCGCAATCTTAGATTTCCAGAATCTGTGAGAAAAAGTAAATCCCAGATTTTTAGATTTTTTATTTCTTGTAACAGATATGTATCTTAAAAATTACATTGAGTAAAAGAAACTATTGAAGTTACATGTATTTGCATTCTCATCGCATCTTGTTGTAGGTATATATGCACTCCAAAAGATTTATACGCAAAGGTGACGTTGTCATAATTCCAAGCAGAACTTGAATCACTAACGCAGTTATTGAAGTTATTAAGGATATGCTGGCAAGATATTGTGATAATTCGACTACCGCCTAATTGGTATTTTGACATGTGACCAAGAGTGCGCACATGCATTTAGCATCTTTAACTTACAAAGATGAAATAGGCACCATACATTGTAGAGACCATGACAATGACATCTTGAAGTTGGTAACTTAAGATGCTCAGCAACTGCGTTTGTGAATCTTGGTTGCAGTTCGGTGAGGAGGTGTCCTGACGTCATCTTTGTGATTGTGAATAATAACATTTTGAGTTTAGGGGCCATTCAAAAAGGACGTCCTCATGTAGGGGATAGGGGAGGATAGATTGAGTCACGGACACAATATGGACAGAGGGAGGGAGGGAGGGGAGTATGGCCAACTCGGTCGTCCAATTGATAAAAGAAATGTAAATTAAGTAAAATCAGTTCCCAAAGTAAAAGGTCAATTGGGCGCAATACATCGCATAGGTGATGTTATAAATTGCGAAAGTCAGTAAACAGGGTACCTCCAGTCCTGAAAAACCTGGAAAAGTCAGAGAACTAAAAGGCTCAAGGTCCATTCGCAAACTTTCAAATTTTCCCATTACAGATTTGCCAAAATTTCCAAGTTTTCCCGAGTACAAATCTTCAACATTTTCAACTGTTTTCGAGTACAGATTCGTATAATTTTCAATATAATTTTCAATATAAGAGTCTTAGGACAAATTGACAAAATTCTCAATCTTTTCAGAGTAAAAAAATTACGTTTTCCGAGTACAAATTTGCAAAACTTTCAAAACTTTTCCGAATAATTTATTTTTAATTAGTTGCGGACGTCCGAATGGGGGTAAGGGGGAGTCCAATTTTGGGAAAATTTTGAGGACGTCCTTTTTGAATGGCTCCTAATAGCTACAGAGACGTGGGATGTGAATGCACATACTGTAACTTCAATAGGTTTTTTTTTATTCAATGTTGAAAGTGTCTATTTCATTCGAACTAACCCTGTTTACGTATACTGTACATGTACTTATGTCGAATCTTCTTTCCATCCTTTTAGCATATGTCTTTGGTAAGCTTTTTTGTGCAAACGTTTCTATTGCTAATCTCTTGAAGTTATTACGTTGTTTTTTTTTCGTTTCTTAAATTTCTATTTATATATAGTAGGTTTAAGTAAAGCATAGTGCGAATCTCAGTTCCACCCTTTAGGCATATGCCTTTTCCTAAGCTGTTTTTTTTTGGCTAACATTTCTATCGCATTCAATCTCATTCTTGAGCTCATTACGCTATTTTTTACTTATCTGAAGTTTTTTTTATTTTTTTGAGCAAGTGTATATGGTGCGAATGCCCGTTGTATACTTGGGCACATGCCCCTCTAAAGACCTTTTTAAAAAGGCTTTTCCCAGATCGCGTGGCCACAACCAGGGAAAAGCACTTTGTAAGTGGCCTAGCTACGTCTTGCGGCGTTTTCCGATTTTTTAATTTAATTTCGTCCGGATTGCCTCGCTGCGCAATCTTGATTTATTTACGGCGAAATGCGCGCTATGCCGTTACACATTTATTTTAGGGCCACGTTTGACCGGAGAGATTCTGCAGCAGCCTCTGGAAACGAGATGCCATGGCCTCCAGGCCACGATCTTTCATCCAATAAAACTTTTCCTCTATTGATTTTCAACGAGCAACATTAGCTTATGGGACTTTTGTTCGCTTGATTTTTCTCGTTTTAGGAAATTAGCTGTTTTTTTCTCTCCCTCTTGTCGATGGGAAGGCCATCGACTGGGTTTTAAGCAGCCAAATTGCCCCTATCGAGATGGCAAGTGCTTCTGATTTGGCGAATTGTTCCGTTTAACTGCAATATAACCAAATGACATGGTCGGATTAATTGGTTAGGCTTTCTGCATTGAAGAAGTACCATACTTACGAGTACAAATTTGCTCATTATTTTTGATAAACATACATGATGGCATACATTGGTCGATTAGAGCTCTGAGCATTTCATCGACTGGGATGTTCTTTATATCAGTAACTAAATTTCCAATTTCACCGAGTAGATCGATTTTTTCCTACTTAAGCTCTTAATGAAAAATTAAGCAAGAAAGGAATCCTGTTTACATGGGTTCATTTATATAACGAAACGGGCTTTGGAAATGATGTAATTTTTATAATATCGTCGATGAAAAGGTAAAACATCAAATTAAAAAAAAACATTATTAATTTTCGGTGTTGAAAATGTTTTTTTAAGGTTTTCAGAAACATGTACACGTACTTGGTGTGGATGATGCTTAAATATAGAAAAAAATTGAAATATAATGACGTTTTTTGGTGTTTTGGGGGTTTGGGGAGCTTGGTGTTCAGTAATATAAAGGTATGATATTTTTTAAAAAATAAAAATGAGATTACTTTCATGCTACTAAACTTAAGTTAAAGACGCCTCTATTAATGTTAAATTGGCTCACTGATGCATTTCTTCGCAATAAAAGTGAGTACTGTACATTCAAAGAAAAAATTGCAAATGAAGGTGTGTGAACTGTCACAATTACTCCACCTTTTTGTTGGTGTTATGGAGAACCTTTACTAGGTTATAAAGGTTTCCCGTAACACGATTAAAACCTCTAAAGGTTTCTCATTACACCAACAAAGGTTACTTTGAGTTGTGACAGTACCTTTGTTGGTGTTTTGGGAAGCCTTTACAAAAGTGAGGAGTATTTGTGCAGTTGAAGCACCTTTAGAGTGTAGTTCGGAAGCAAATTAATGCTTACATGATCACCTGTTCAGAAGTATCAGTCCATCACAGCATATTAGTCGATGGACTCACTCGCATTGTTATTATAAACTTTTATTTTCATTTTTAAATTTCTCTTTAAATATTTAATCTGTTATATAATTTTTTAAATAACGGAAAATATACACCAGGAAAAGTTACATCTTTCATTTAAAAATTACATCTTGCACTTTTCTCACATTATAGAATACATTTTAAAAAGGTCAGGTCTTTCATCACCGTTCTACTCATTCTTATTTCATCGAACGTACAGAATAGCTGCAATGTGTATTTCCTTATAAACGAGTGTTTGTGGACATTTTGTTGACTTCTCTCACGTATTCAATGCGTCGGGTCTGGCTAGTCATGCGATGTTTGGATAATTATTCCGTTATCGTGCTCGCATCGTAAATGGCTTCTTGGATTCACTCTCTGCTGCCTGGGGTGGGTGGGAATTGAACCCGCGTCATCGAAATCGATAAATGTACAAATGTGGAAACTCTGGAACCTTGAACTTTTTACCACCATGGGGTGAAATCCTTCTGATGGGTTACGTCAGACACACGTGTACCGTTTATGGAAAATTCCCCTTTTCTAGGTTAATAAAAATAGCTTTTATTTGGATTCTTAATATGGCCCACGAGATTGAAACGGCGCTATCGCGAGTGATTTGGGAGGGGATAAGGTGCTGCTCTCAGGCATCCTCAAATTGGTTGTTGAGCGTGGCAATCAATCGATCATTTGACCAGGGTGATATAAAACCGCGTTTTAGTGATTTAAGGAAAGGATGTTGCGGTTAACTGTTCATAAAACACGGCAAATAAATCATCATTTTCAATCATTCAGCCATGGCTGATTGGAAGGACACGTTTAAGTCCCGGTTGATTCCAGAACGAGTTGAAAACGGCGTCCAAGTTAGTTGTAACGGGCGATTTTACCAAATATCCTACTCGAGTGGTTTGCATGGGAGATGACTGAAATTGACTGCTAAAAAAAACTTGTCAATTCTGTTATGAAAATGTGACAGACACAGTCGGTCACTATAGCGATTGGAATGAAGGTTTGCAGATGGATCGGCAGTTGGTTGTCGGTAGCTATTTCGGAGGAGATGTTTGGACATTTTTGGCGAACTGTGACAATTGTTGTTCAGTCAGTATAATGTACAGAGCAAGGTTAGCTGAGCAATATACCCGGGTTCGAAGCTCGGCTTGGCTATATCCTGACTTTTATTGTTTCAATGTTGGTTTCATGCTGGAAAAGTTCCGCCTCCTTTTATTCTCTCATTAAGTTAACGTTTCATGTCTCCTGGGGTTGGTCAGTAATCAACCAAATGCAAACAAATGTGTTGTCAAAATCGTCGATCCATTCTGACAGGATGTTCATTCTGACATTTGTTTCGTTGTCATGACATGCAGTGAGAGTTTTGTATAGATGATTCAGTCTATTTTCGATTTTCTCAAATATTCTGGGATTTGAAAGATGCTTTCTAATGGTTAGTTGCTTGAAGCAAATTTGAAAATCTAAGGACGCCTGTTTCCATAGGATTAATTAACGAATCGGATATTTACGTATGCATGTCAGTGTCGACTATAGGTTAACATAAGTATATATTGACCTTAATGATAAGCATTAAGACGCGTGTAATGCGACTGGAGGGCCGGATGTCCTTTCATTGGTTTTAAGGTTTGTTAAGCTCGTCTACAGTATATTTGATCACGAATAAACGATTTTACCATGGATACAGAATGTGTGGGAGGAAGAATACTCTTGTCGATGCACTTCAGGCAACCTAAATCTTGTTTGGAAACGTTTACCTTTCTTCGCCATTATATTGCCGGCTGTCCGCAAATCGAGACAGAACTGAACTAGAAATCCGTATAAGGTTTTTAAACGCCGTCTTAGTTTGTGGTCCATGAATTTATCGTGTTCTCTTTTCAATTTCTGGATGCTCATCCATTCAGGTTTAATGGATTTGTCTATAATTTTTTTAGTTAAATTTATTAAAATTTTAATGAATAAGCGTAAAAAACTGTCAGCCTTTTCGAGAAGCAATTTCTAAAAAAATATTTTGAGTAGATAAGAGTAACAAGATGAAAGGACATTTTCAGATTATACAGTAAGTTTACATTTTCACATTGCAAAGATAAATCTTGATAATATAGTTCATTATACAGGGTGATTCATAAGTCCATCACCACTCTGTGTAATTTTAAACTCACGGCACCTACTGCAATGTGAGGTTGTGAGTGGTATACCTTGTTAAGGGGACATTGTTTTATGTGATTTTCATTGAAAATGATTTAGTCCTTCAAGGTCATTGTGTTACTATCTTCTAAACCGTAATAGTTAGAGCAAAATGTTCAATTAGAAA
>JAQGAO010002864.1:0-18442 GCA_034697705.1 Ommatoiulus sabulosus
TTGTCATTGGTCAGGGAAATTTTTTTAAAACCTGGAAAAGTCAGGGAAGTTGAAAATGAAATTTCTGGGGGAACTCTTGTCTACAAAGCTATCCAAAAGCTTATGCCTAATTCTCATCGAACAAATCCTTACCGTAATTACGTCACGTCTTGGGCCTAGCGCATGCGCATATGACAGTAGGCGGGGCTAAGTGATGTTTATACGACATTTGCAATCGCATCCGTACCAGTTGAAGTTGATCCAACTTTTCCCGTTTGATCAAACGTTAACTAGCTCAAATTTCTTAAGAAATACGGTATATCAATTACTCAAAACTGAAAATCAAGATGGCGGATTTAAGAACACGTATGCAGCGCCCTCTCGTGCAGCTTCCTTTGAAATGTATGGCGAAATATCTCAGTTTCCAGAGAAAACACTCGTCATTTTAGATGTATAAATAAATTAAAAATGTCCACCTACCTAATTAGCCAAAAAACAGTCCTTCCAGGCGGTAAATCCTTTTGGGATCTTGCTGGTTTTTCACAAATTAAAAACGTCCAAATTTTTTTTTTTTTTGGACTAGGTATAACTGATGCATTCCTGCTACTGTGTACAACATTTTTGAGGGATGTTCACGTCCGCGTATGTCCAGTGACCCTTGGGGGGACGGACCTATAACGAAAAAACTCGCTTCCGTCCCCTCAAAAAATGATACTGACACGTACGGACCCTACGAGACTCCGTAATGAGATGCAGATGGCCTGGGTTCGATCCTAGGTCACTCTCCCTATAGCTTTTCATGAATAAGTGTAGCCGGAACTCGAGCCTAGGGCCTGTTTTCAAGGGAGGGAATATTATGCAACGTATCAACCCATGGATGGTAACAATATCACGTATATATTTGTTGAATATGGATTCGTTATATTAAGGTCAACCCTCGTATCTTCCTGGTTACAATATCCTCATACATATTTATAGTTTTTGTCCAAAAAATATATTATACGCTGTATATAGTTTATTTTTGGGATGTTTTCTGTCATTTTTCGCCCATTCATACGCTGTATACGCTATCTGCTATATTGACCAGTCTTCATATAAAATGCATAAGGGAAATGTCCGAAGTGTGCTGATTTTGGCCAATGGAATCTTATTTCAATTAAAATAATTCATATTAAAATGTAGTATTCTGAATCGTACACGATATTTCTTTTAGACGTCTTCATATGATAAACTTTTATGTTTAAAATGAAAAAAAAAAAAATCTGCATATTCGTATAGACATGATTCTGATGTTTAAAATGAAAAAAAAACTGCATATTCGTATAGACATGATTCTGATAAACATTAAGGGTAAGGTCCGAAATGTGAAACTTCAGATTAATATCGAAATCACTATTTTCACTCCCATGTTCATTTAAATGTATTTCACTTAGAATATTTTACTCAGAAAACCTTTTTTAAAAATAAACTTTATTTGGAAATAATATTCTGAAAGCTAGTGCAGCTTCATAAAAGTAAGCTTTATAAATAAATTCCAATTTAGCAGTTTTAAACATGTAAGTTACGTGTTAAAACCTGTTCAGGTGATTCACCTGTTCAAATTACGTCTCTCCGAAACACTTTTATCATATCATTTACATGTTTAAAGCATTCCCAAAAAGGACATCGTATTTCATTGTTTCCAATTATCTATATTTAAATTGATTTTAAATTCTCCATTACTTCGTGCGTGACAATATGTGTGTCCAATCAAAAATAAAGAAAAAACCAGACATTGTCGAGTTTAAATTGCATGTTTAATGTCGAAAATATCATCGAAAATACAAATAATAAGCAAAATAATAAAAAATCAATTTCAAAGCTGTTCGAGGTGCAATGTGCAATGTGATATCGAAAATAAGACTCTTGTTAATGAGATATAATGTATTTAAATTGGTTAGATAGATCAATTTAACTACTTTTTAATAGATCGATCGTCTAATTTATATCAGTAATGGAAATGTTTAATTTATTAATGAAATAATTTTAATAAATAACGAGATTATTAGATATTTGAAAAGTAAAACTGAAAATCACTGAATTCAGTGTATGATAAAAACTGATATGATGATTAAACCTGGGGTTTGAAAACTTACAGGGGTTTCACTTCGGTATACTTGTCAAGCCACAATTTGCGCTTGTTATTTCTGGTTTAGACTACAACCTATCTAAAACTTGAAGTCGAAAAATTATAGGACTTCAGAATATAATAAAGTGTCTTATATCGTGGGTATAATTTTGAATCAACTGGCCCAATTGGGGGTTACCTGGATGATGCCTTTTGGCAATTCTGAACAAATTTTCCAACCCTAAACAAAGACTAGATTATAGGTGGGTGTAGCTTCGAAAACAACTCTTTGCAATTATGCCTATAAGAGATCAAAGTCTGTATCCCTTCAT
Source organism: Ommatoiulus sabulosus (assembly GCA_034697705.1). Lineage (NCBI taxonomy): Eukaryota > Metazoa > Arthropoda > Diplopoda > Julida > Julidae > Ommatoiulus > Ommatoiulus sabulosus. The sequence goes on from JAQGAO010002864.1 coordinate 2,419, forward strand.
GGAAGTAATTGTACAATTTCTGCTCCGAAAACCTCGAGGATCCTGAAAGTTGTTAACATTCCCGCGTATAAATGGCTCGTCGTTCAGCGAAATTGTTAGTGCGAGTAAACAGGAGCACAAGACAGTAAAGTATTTAGCTTTGAACAAAGGATGCAACTTTAAAATGTTAACTCTCTTCCGTTTCTGGAAAATTGTTAGGTCTATTATAAAATGCGTGTTTATGCTTAAGGCACATAATGGAGCATTATACCACCGTACTTGTAAATGCACTTTTTATAAGTCACCGGTTTTATTGTGATGAAAACATGTTAAATTTAGCATTTCGTTCATCACCATTATTCTGTAATAATAGTTGCAAAAAACTTCAACAAAAATTACGTGAAAATTTAATTTATCATTGAGCTCTTTATCTGAAAATCTCACTGTATGACATCGTATACACGAATAGTTTGTGTATGAATTTCCCGATTTTTTAAAGATTTTGCAAGATTTTCTAGCATAATTGCTCTTAATTTCTCCAATTAGAGAATCAAATTAGTAAATCAAATTAAATGAACAAAAAATGGGGTCTCACGAGCTAATTACTATATGATTTAAACAGTTAAATTTCAATTACATTTATATTAATATATCATGGAAATGATTTGTTTACAATTGGCAACTTTTTTTAATGTAATTCTATGCAGTTGCGTAATTATTTTATTGAATGTGTGTACATATTCACTAAGATCTTCAAACGTATACAATAATTTCATAACTGGAATGCTCGGATTAAAAATTAATAATAATTTCGAGCATTTCTAAGATAAAAACCAGCCATTTAATAGTTTGTTCATTTAAGTGTGTGGAGTTGTCCGTTATGATGTGTGACTATAATCTGCATATAGTGTATAGCTTATAGTTTAGGATAAATATTCCATAGTGTCAAAAATCCTATGATATGAGAATCCTTTGTTTGTATAAGTTTCATATTTAAAAATCTTCCGAATTCATAAATCCATATATTGTTCCCACTTTTTCTATACGTTCATTAGAAATGTTTGCTTTTTTTGTAAAAAAAATGATCATTAGCATGTAAAAAATCCCTACTATCATACCGTGCTAATGGCATAATAGAGACCGTTAAGTCTTTTACATCCAAAATATAAAAAATAATAATAACCGTAATATTCAGCTGCAGTATAGACGCAATAACGAACATGCTTATCATTCGCAATATTCAAACATGAAGCGCCCCATTATTATTTATTCGTAAATTATAACTTTGTTTTTAATTGATATTGCAGCAAATCACCAAAATACACGCGAGGGAGTCCCATATTGTACCTTCTTAATGAGGATATTACACGAAATGATTCCAGCTGAAATGCGTTGCAAACATTAGTTGTTGTTATATATTCGGAGCCATATGTAAATTATGACGCATAAAAAGGCAAAAACTCATCGATATCAACCCACATTTTGGGCAATAATATTGTACTACATGTATATATAGTAGAAAAAAAATAAGCATATGCATATTATGACGGCTGTGTCGAAATTGCCTTTTTTAAAGTTCACTTCTAAGATATTATTTTTCTTGCTTCATTAATCCTATTATGATGATATGCAAATTTGACTTCTATTTCATTTATAAATGTCCTTATAAATGACGCCTGATGTATTCGCTGGTGACACGTACGCGTGAGCACTGACGTATGTTATTTAAAATCAAGGTGAATTATTAGCTTAAGGACGTTTATTTTATTTCTGTTAATTGAAATTATGACAATTTGGAAATTGGGACATGCACATGACGCCTGAATGGAATGCAAAATATATACGTTATTTAGGAATATAGGACATAGGTTATGCAAGTTGTTCGATTAAGTGCTGGACATGTTACGTGTAAATTGTAGGACATGATATTAGCATATCATGATGAGCGCAGGACACGTTTTTACGGTACCTATGTGCATTGCTACACTTTTGACCAATAATGATCCGTGTGCCACTCTGTGTCTTGCAAATCTGCTTTCGGATTTCCAAAAAACAATGTTACAAACATTCTCGAAAGCTTATAAGCGCTTCTTGTAAGCTCAGCCTGGCTCGGCAAAGCTTTCATCGTACGCGCCCTCATTTAAAAAGCATGCTGCATTCTTATCCCGCTTGGTGGCGCTAGTGTACGCAGAGTGGTAAGCGCCTGCAATAAGCATTCCTTGTGCTCGCACCCTTACATTTTTTTGAGGGTTTAATTCTTCCATGCAGTCATTTGCAAAACATACTTTTTTGAGTATTATGACACAAAGATATACTGTATAAGCATTAAATGTCTAAAAATGTACGATAACCACTGACAGACTTAATAGCCACTTTTTATAAAATGACAACTTGCAACGTATTTTAAGCTGTTATATAATTTGCTCTTCGCCCCCTTACGCGAATTTCAGATTGTCTAAAATAATTCGGGGTATTTTAAAACGTTTGTTACATTATACATATAGCTCGTGAGCCTTCTGTCGGTAGTTTACCTAAAATGTGAAAATTGGACTGTTTTCGTCCAATCTTAACAAAAATAGCCAGCTGTTTTAGTGCAATATATAATGCACATTTTTGAGGTAACCCTAGCTGTTATTTTTCTATACAAACCCAATGTTTAATGCATCCCATTCCCCTTTTCCGATTAACTTTAACCTAGTAATCATGGTTGAAAACCTCAACCGTATATTTAACCGAAAACTTCAAAAATAAAAAAAAATTTCAGTATAAGGTATGATCTTTATAGGTATCTTTTCACCTTCTTTTGTTTCAAGATTACGAGGTTTCTGGTAAAATTTTAAAATTCCACGCTACTTAAAACATGGCCTGAAACTTCCGTAGCACGCCCCTAACTCGTATATAACTATATCATATATACCTGTTATGTTGCCCTTAATATAACCCTGTCACGAAAATAGGACATGAAAACGAGACGTACGTTTTTATTATGGCTGATATATAAATGTCAATAACTCGATGTGCACACGTGACATCTAAGACATACTGTATGTAGTATGAATGATCACGACACAACTATTTCTGAAATTTTTTAAATATTTTATGATATATACGCACAAACTTGTTTGCAGAACTGCGTAAATGAATCAGATTTTATGTTAAAATGGCATTGTTGTTAAAGAAATGGATGTGAAGTGAAGCCATTGTGATTACATAATATGATGTTTAACCTTATAGGATACCTAAGCCTTAAAAATCAAGGACCTACATGTAGGCTATATAACGATCAAGAATCTAAAAACGCAGTTAGCAAAAAAATAAAACATTTATAAATTAATGCGAATTTGGTTATAAATTTATAGTCTGTATTATAAGTAATTATTAATTAAATAATCGATGAATTCGTAATAGGGCTTTGGTCATAAGCCTATATCCTGCATGGGCAAAACATCATTGCATAATTTTACCAAAATTTAATTATTATCATAATTTGAATTAATTTCCGCAATTTTCGATAATTTCAGAGTGTGGCAATTCTTCGTTATTGTTAAATATGCTTAAGGCCTAAATGAGGTCCATTTTTGCAATATTTCTCTTCCATTATTGCTCAAAACTCCGCTTTCAAAATGCTCTATACGAAAAATCGATAATGCTATACGTTGCCCTTTGCTACGTCAGGGGAGGCCGTTAGCTGCTTATAGTGTTTTAACCGTTTGGTCCCTGAATTTTTTATAGTATAAATTACTTTTATACGTAATTTATAATAAAAAATCAACGAATTAATAAATGAATGAACGCTATTATTTTCGGAGGTTTCCATTAAGGTATAGTAAGGCTTTATGAAATAGGCCTAACGTCAACGGGTCAATTCTCATATTAGGACTACAATTTTGCTCGCTCTTGTACCGGATTTGGGGCATTTATTATGTATAGTTACATAACCAATGTGCGTTTTAACTTATTTTAAATGACTTTATTTCGAAGATTTGAACAAATTTGTGGAAAAGTATAGATTACTCGCGCATGCAGTCAATTAAAATACCTCGTTTCAAAACATACATTTTCCTAATTTTTCGTGAATGTAAAATTGGTTATCAGTTTACATGTACATACATACGAACGAGTCTCGTATTGTCTAATATGTGTTTATTAATCAAATATGCAAAACAAGATAATTAAAACGATGCAATTAAATTTGAATTTTTTGATAGTGTCTACGTGCATGCATGTATCTTTATATAGTCAAACAACTGGTTTATCATGCATTGCTTAACGTTATTTTATTCCGGCATTATGGCTAGTAGATAATTTCCTGCGTTAATATAGTAATTAAAATCTGCGTGGTTTAAATTTACGGTTAATTAAGCACCGTCGAACAATTTCGAAGTTAATTGGACGCTAATGTGTCAACTATAAGCACGATTAATGATAATTTGCGAGATGTTTATTATACGTGTCAAATCGTGTTAAAATTCCGTTTCAATGTTATGTTATCCGGCGATATATGATATAGTGGTTGTAAGTAGCGCCTCCAGCGGCGAAACGAATATAGCAAAAATACTTTGAAAATTTTAAATAACATGCACCCAATATTTAAAGAACAAAACTGGACTTCATTATTATAATGTTCTAATAACCTTATTACCCTTATACCTTATACGTAGAATTACAATACGCATGCATAATGCCGTGTTTTTCACATAAACGATCGTGGTCTTATTTACAAAATGACCAATTTTCAGAAGTATATCTATAACGCGTAATATGGCATGCATGGATGCATGTATAGGCTACATGAAAAGTGGCACCTTTCCATAAATCCTCTCTAAAATATGTTAACATAGAGCACAAAATCATCTGACATAAATACCAAACACAAAAAAACTTTAAAAAAAACTTTAAAAAAAAACGTGTTCAACGCGTAATTTTCACATGTTTTTGAGATATATTCGTTAACCTGATTTTCTAATACAAATATATACTTTATGTAAAATTGGTGTAAACAATCCTATCGTTACATTTCTATTGTAACGAGCATGTCTAATTCATGTATAGTATATACCATGGCAGTTTTCTAAATTACGTTATCTGTTAATGCATGATTTTATTTTTTTCCTCTGAAGATAACTCCCTACATTAACCAATTTTAATAAAAACAAAACAAATCCTCGATTTCCCCCTTTTAAGACTTACCGTAATCCTTTTTAATTCCTTTACATGTTTTCATTTTTAAGAAATCGTATTTAATCTAAATCCGTCGTGCAAGTTCTAACGCTTAAAATTTCATATTTTCACAATGGCTAAATCCTCGAAAAACCACCGTGGTCTCGAACTGCCTTAATTCTCGTTAAATCGCAACACTGACGTGTTCATCCGAGTCGTTTCATGACGACAAAATTACGCAAAATTCCCGGACGAATATACGCGCTTATAAGCATGTTAAATGAAATCACGACTTAGATACGTATACACATATAGAAGAGCACAAAAAAAATCAATGGATGCATTTTGTGATAAAAGTAGCGCCACCGAGTGTTCAACATTATTAATGCCCGTCTGATCAAAGGCTAATATCACTATAATTTTTAGACACGCATTTTAAACACAAACACTCCGAGGGGAAAGAATATGAGAGATAGATCTGGACCAGAGATAATAATAATAATATGAATTTCGTAGTATTAAAGATGTTCCTTATTAATCTTCGATGCAGTTCGGGATGATATCGACAACACCATTTCGTGATATCTAGATCTGATCACTTTATTTTTAGGGTTTATTTTTTATCGAGCATCCATGGAAATGTGCCACCATAAGATTCAGGAATCTGTTTCTGAATTAATCTCTCAGATTTGCGCGAGCAGATTGATTAAAATGTATAGCCATAAATGTAACACGTTGCATATGCGTATTTCGTAATATCCATAACTATATCGCAAACATGATTGGACATTGCAGTTTTTTTACCACACTACTCATCTACTCATTACTCAAATCGTACTCATTAGGTTGGAACGTACATTCAAATTGAACATATCATGTTTTTCTAGAGTGTTTTGTTATTGGCGTGATAGCACATTGGATCCTAACACGTGTTTAAATTAAACAACAGAAATTTAACTCCAAATTTAACAGAAATTGTTCCAATTAATTACAGCGTAAAATGATTCAGTTACGTAATTTATAAATTCTTAAAACGTGACTGGGACATTGTCTATCACGCTACTAAAATTCTAGTACAAAAGTCACATTTAAAGTTTTTAAATTCGCATTTTAAATTATAATTGATATTGAAACGAGTGCGCGTACGTGTAAGTTTATTTCCAATGAATAATAGCCATTTTTGTGCATATTTTTAACTATTTTCCATTAGGGTACGACCATTAAATTATCTGTTTGAATTACATTGATAATTAGCGGATTTATACGGTTCTAATTATAGTTGTGAGGTGGTTATAGCGAAATTTTCTTAATGTGAACATGATAATTAAAGGTAATTATAATTACCTTTAATATCACGATATAATATCTAAAATTTTAAAAATCTTAAATGTATATTGCAAAAATTTCACCTAGAACCATAAAACACATGCTGTACGTACATTGTACATGTATATTCAATAAGTACATGCATGGCGATAATTAATAGTTGTAATTAAAATATGGTGTTAAACCTTGTAAATTAGCAAGCATGATGTACTGTATCTGACAATCTTGAATACCATTCGCATTATCATGAAATGAAAATATAAGTTAAATTTAAATTTATCGAGAAATACTATAGCATTATGACTAGATTACGGTGATTATCAACGTGGGATTAATAATTATTGCGAAATTTCCACGAATTCTTCGAAATTTCCTACTCGCATAAATTGAGTAAATTTTAAAAAACATTCGAGCATATACATTTCACGGTAATTTCCCGCCTAAACTTAACGGGTATAAAGCAACGGTTGATATTAAACTGTATATCTTAAAATCGACTTACTCGATGGTGAAAATATTACCTTGATAATACGTTCAATTATGCTAATTTGTACTCGGAAAACGTGGACCATTTTGCAAATTAATACTTAAAAAAACGTGGAAAATTGCGTAAATTTGTACGTGGCAAACGTGGAAAATTGCGTAAATTTGTACGTGGCAAACGTGGAAAATTTTGCAAATCTGTACTCCGAAAATGTGGAAAATTTTTGCAAATGTAATTAACACGTCCGAAATTGGGGTAAAAAAAAATTATATAAGAACAAATGTACAGTATATACGTTTCAACGAAATTGAACAAAGTTTGAAAAAAAACGAACTGACATATCGAATTACTCGATGATATTACCACGTATACGTTATTATACGGCGTAATTAACGAGTTTGGGAAACTAGTAAATTTCTATTCTTAATTAACTCAAATTTAGCCTAAAATTTGCGTCGAAAACCTAACCGCGAGTTCCATTCGGACATTTAGTAAGCCTTATGCAGGTTAGGGCGAATTGCGTCCATGAATAGGGAATTTTAGTTTTAAAAGAAAATGGAGCGAGGCAACTAATCTCCTTACGCTACCCTATCTTAGTAAAATAGACACTTCCCAAATGAGATCACGTGAAAATGGCATAGTCTTATCCCGCCCCCTCGGCCCCCCCCTCCCCCCCACCAACGAGCATTATACACACACAGGCTGACCATAAAGAGCGCTAAGCGAGGAAAGCGCAAATGAGGATGGACAATTATTCATTCGGAAGCGCCGTAGCCGCTTCAGATCGGCTCGATCCACCGGCGGTGGCGGATGCAATTAACGCCAGCTCTTACACCATGCAAAAACAGGGGAGGCTACTATTAGAGACACTTACCCCGCTCGCTTTTTTTCTCCGCCGCTCCGACTGAGATTTCACTCCGGCAAACGTAGCCTACTCTGCGGCTGAAATCCCAACCAACATCCACCTTTTATATTATAGTACCAAAGTAGATAAAGTCAATGAATCCCGGATTCAGTTTCTTGTTGGCTGACGCGAGGTCCTCTCTTCTCTTCACTACGCGCTCTGGTTGCTGACTTTGGAGGAGGATGTTGTTCAATTTGATGCAGCATGGGAAGGGAATGAAAAAAAAAAACTGCCAAACTGTGCCATTATTTCCATGGCTTCTCTTCTTGGCGTGGAAGCGTGTTGCTGAATCGCTCTACGAACTACCAAATACTGCTTTTTTTTTTCAATTTTTTTTTTAAGAATTTTTTTTTCTCCTCCTGCTTGCGGGGGAGATTTTCAGCCATTTAATCGTATTAAAAAAAAATTCGATCACCGTTGGTGCCTGCTTCGAGCTGCGTTTTGGGGGATCGGAGCTGGAGGGAATCTCTATCGATTTGAGTCGTACTCGAGTTGTGACGCGAGTCCACCAATAACGATCCGAATTTCGGTTTTGTATCGGAAATTTTTCACGTTTTCTTAACTCGTGTAGTCGGTTGGCTGCCCTGTCTTGCAGCAGGTGGTTTCGGTATATACGATGTAGGTGTATGTGAAGACATTTTTCAGGGTTCCCCCAGACATGGAAAAGTCAGGGAACTTGAAAATGACCTGGAAAAGTCAGGGAAGAATGACTAATTTTGAAAAAGTCAGGGAAATTCAACGCAGTCATGGCGAGCCAAAATTAATACATGTACTTCTGCGAGGTTAGCTCTGGGCCCATTTTCCGAGTTGAAATTTGATAAATTATCCACGTTTTCGGAGTACAGATTTGCAAAATTTTCCACGTTTTCCGAGTATTAATTTGCAAAATTTTCCACGTTTTCCGAGTTCAAATTTGCAAAATTTTTCCACGTTTTCCGAGTTCAAATTTGCAAAATTTGTCCACATTTTCGGAGTACAGATTTGCAAAATTTTCCACGTTTTCCGAGTATTAATTTTCAAAATTTTCCGCGTTTTCCGAGTACAAATTAGCAAAATTGTCCGCGTTTTCGGAGTACAAATTAGAAAAATTGTCCGCGTTTTCGGAGTACAAATTTTCAAAATTCTCTAGGTTTTCAGAGTACAAATTCTACATATTTTCCCAAGACAAAATTGCAAAATTTCCCATTTTTTCCGAGCACCACAAATTTTCACCATTTTCCGAATACTAAATTTTCCCATTTTAAAAAATTTTCATGCAATTTTTTTGAACGTTTAAAAAAAAGTTGTATGTTAATTTTCGAAATCGTCGTTAGTAAATTTAAAAAAAATATTTTCCAGTGTCAATTTTGGAAAATGTCAATTTTTCACGTTGTCATTAATCAGGGAAATTTGTTTAAAACTTGGCAAAGTCAAGGGAAGCAAACGGGCAATTACGTATTTATAAATCATGTGACATTTTCCCGTCATTTTAATACTTACGCGTAATTTGGTGGCGATAAAGGGTGCTGAAATTAATACTTACGCCACACGTGACATTATATGTTATCCAAACTCACTATTTTCACGTTGTTTAACGGAAACCAATATGACTTCTACTCGTTTCTGTAGTTATTACCGATCAAAAACTCCGTTTCATGACTACTTGGATTAAAAAATATCCCCCATCTAAAATCCATTCGGGCTCAGATGCGACGCATAGGATCCTGATTTTGAATTTGGTTCCTTACCCCCCTGCCCCCACCCCTCCTCCCTTCCCTTCATCCTGCTTTTTTTTGTCCGCCATCTTTTCTCTCCTACCCTACATACGCATGACGGGAGGTAACACAATGCGCTACTATTACGTTTTTCATCCATTTTTTATTGATAAAAACCGTTTTTTACCCTCACATCGGTGACGTGCACGTCCTCCGATTCGATTGGCTAATCCATGATGCGGTGGTCATTTTTTTTTTCAACCATTTTTTGACTGGTTTTCATCCTTGGAGCTGAAAAATCCACACAAATTGCTTATTGGCCTACTTGCGATGATTCTTTATAAAATTATTAGCGAGGTGAATTTTCTCTAGCCAAATCCCTCGAATCGATCGATATTTATCCGCTGCTGGACTCTGGCCAGAGAGGGTTATCGAATCGAGAGATAGATGGCGCTTCGATCTGTTTTGTACGACTATGGGATATTAGAGAGCTCTCTAGGGATATGCGACATTGGCGTCACCTGTTGGTACGCGTTATTATAAAATGCGCTTAATACAGGGTTCCCACAGACCCTGTATTAACGTGTATTAAAAAAAGTCAGGGAAATTCAACGTATAGTCAAAGCCATGCAATTGGAAACATTTTTACATTTTCCCAGTACAAATTTGCAAGAATTCTCCACGTCTTCCAAGTACAAATTTGTAAAATTTTCCATGTTTTCCGAGAACAAAATTGCAAAATTTTCCACGTTTTCCGAGGACAATAATTGCAAAATTTTCCATGTTTTCCGAGGACAAAATTGCAAAATTTTCCACGTTTTCCGAGGACAAAATTGTAAAAGTCACTAAACAGGGTACCTCCAGTCCTGGAAAACCTGGAAAAGTCAGAATTTAAAAACTCAGGATACATTTGCTAACTTTACAATTTTCCCAGTTCAAATTTGCAAAATTTTCATGTTTCTCGAGCATAAACTTTCAAATGTTGTCAACATTTAGCGAGGACAACTTTACAAATTTGTCCACGTTTTCCCGAGGTCAAATTGTCAACATTTTCCACGTTTTCCCGAGTACAAATCTTCAACATTTTCAATTGTTTTCGAGTAACTTGTATAATTTTTAACAGTTTCCGATGAGAAATTGGCAAAATTTCCAACAGATTATGAGTACAAATTGGCAAAATTCACAACCTTTCAGAGTACAAAATTTACGTTTTCCGAGTAGCAATTTGCAAAACTTCCAAAATTTTCCGAATACAAGTTTTTCTTAAGTTTCGGACGTCCGAATGGGCGGAGGGGGTGGGGGTCCTGATTGACCGGACACAACGCGGACAGGGGGAGTCCAATTTTGGGCAAATTTTGCGGACGTCTTTTTTGAATGGCCCCTAAATAAGTGTGCATTGGCACTGGCTATCTTCGCTGAATTTCAGCTCAGATTTTGTCCACGTTTATTTCTAATCCTACTGTCGATGTCATTCTTCTCAGAAATGTCACTTCGGACTGAGAATAAATTATTGGAGTACTCTTTTCTAACTGTTAAGTAATGCAAATGCGAAGGATTGATCCGGCTTTTAAACTCTGTATAAGATGGATGCTGGGCTCTATATTTCACTCTTATCTGATTTGCATTCTCTGAAATATATTTTATTTCATTTCTGGGAACCCTTTCATTATCATAAATTACGTTCAACGGGATATTGGCAGCCCTTGTCTAAATAAAATGGACGACTTTTGCACGAAAAGTCTAGAGGAATTAAGAAGCAAAACGGTGAGCCCAAATCTTAAATGAAAGGCAATGGTGCAGTTCATCGCCTTTTTTCTTAGCAAATAAAATAAGTGGCGTACATATAAAATGCATTAGTCTAGAGATGCTCACGCTACGATGTTGCTCTATATTTCAAGACCAATTTAAATCATATATAAGATATTTTTCCTATAAATCTGAAGCTTAAAACGGGCGAATCAGAGATTGCAGAAATTGAAAATGACTGAAAAATTAAGACGAATTCCTTGATTTCCATAACAAAAAATTGGATATACGCGTGTCTGGAAACCTAATTTTATTAAGACATAACGTTGAGATATTTCGGACACGAACAGTTTTTTTTTCAGCAAATCATTTCTGCAAATTCAGAGTCTGGTTAGTTGACACGCAGCAAATGTTTGTTTCGAGACTTCAGTTTGACTTTTGTTGTTGAAGTTTTATCCAGATTTTTGCAAAATATTAAAAGCTCATTTCAATTGGTTGGGTACCATCCGCAGTTAAGGGCCATTCAAAAAGGACGTCCTCATGTAGGGGGTGGGGATAGGTTGAGTCAAGGATATAATGTGTACGGGGGGAGGAATGGGGGTATGACCAACTCGGACGTCCACTTTGTAAAAAATAAAATGCCAAATAAAACCAGTTCCCCAAAAGTAAAAGGGAAATTGAGCGCAATATCGTATAGGTGTGTCAATAAACAGGGTACCTTCAGTCCTGGAAAACCTGGAAAAGTCAGTCCATTCGCGAGCTTTCAAATTTTCCCACTATAAATTTACAAAATTTTCATTTTTCTCGAGCATAAACTCGCCACATTTTCAACCTTTTCCGAGGTCATCTTTACAAATTTTCCCACATTTTCTCGATGACAAATTTGCCAAAATTTCCATGTTTTCCCTAGGACAAATTTTCAATATTTCCACGCTTTCCCAAGTACAAATCTTCAACATTTTCAACTGTTTTCGAGTGCAGATTCGCTAAATTTTCGACAGTTTCCGAGGAGAAATTTTCAAAATTTCCAAAAGATACTGAGAACAAATTGGCAAAATTCTCAACCTTTTCAGAGTTTAAAATTTACGTTTTCCGAGTACAAATTTGCAAAAAAAAATTCCGGATACAATTTTTGTAAAGTTTCGTTTCGGACGTCCGAATGGGGGGAGGGTGTAGGAGTCCCAATTGACCGGACACAATGGGGGTAGGGGGTCCAATTTTGGAAAAATTTTGAGGACGTCCTTTCTGAATGGTCCCTTAGTTAAATTTTAAAAGATATTTCAACTGATTGAATTACCGAAGTGTTTTGATAAGTTTGTCTGACTGACATCTTGAATGTTGATGCCACCCTACGCAACTTATTGCTGGCAACGAGGTTTATGTCAGAGCATGTTTTGACATTGAAAATCAAGTTTTTGGGTAATCCTCGGTGGCTCCCTCGTGAGGAGGAGTAATTTTAATTAATGGCAAGGGGAGTTTTTTTTTATCAGATTCCTGTTCGTTGGAGGCACCTTTTTTCGGCTGCTTCATCCGATTGTTTAGTGCACTTGACAGAGACAATGATGGTGATGATGATGAGAATTTCATGAAGGAAAAGAGGGGGGTGTTGATGCTGATTATGAAGAAGCTATGGGTACGAAAATACAATGCAAAAACATGCTTATGGTCGTGTATCTATTTCGCTGCGTCATTATTTCACCGTTTTTATATTCTATCTCATAAATTGCTGAATGGTTGAAGAGCAGCTGCTGAGAAACTGATACGACTAAAAAATCACCTCGCCATTTTTATCCCCGTGAACCTGTAGGCGAGGAGGATCGTTACTGGGGTCCGAAATATATGTATAAAAAAAGATAACAAATAGCTGTATAATGGCCGCCATATTGATACGGCCAATATTGGGCACATTCACGCACCCTGGCTCCTCATTGGTCATTCGAAGGGCAGATGCACACTGGCGGTTCACTTTATGATGCTTTCATAATTTTTTCCTGTTTGGAGGCGCCATAATTCATTTATGCCCTATAATATCCACGCTGCCCTACTACTATTTTATGGGTATTATTGAAGAAAAAAAAGCAGTTGTTCCCATCCCTCTCGCAGATTGGGTCCTATTGTACCTTGCCTTTGTTTGAATACCGGTTTTGGGAAATAAGGGCATTTTTCAAATTTCTCTAAAATATATTTCCCTAATGGTTAGTGCGTCTCGGTGAACTCGTCATCTGGATTTGAACCTCTCTACTTGGGCAAGCTCTTTAGGCCCGTGTGTGAATTGAACTTTAGGGGCCATCCATAAAGGACGTCCGGAAAAGGGAGGGAAGGTGGGTTTTGTGAAAATGGGACACAGGGGGGGGGGAGGGGGAGGAGTTCAATTTTATTTTCTTGCTAGTTTAATTTATAGGCAAATTTCCTGATTTCTTCAGATTTCTGTAGGTCTGTGGCTCACTAATGGTAATATTTTCAATGTAAAAATTTATGAAAAACATATTAAAAATTGCTTATGTAATTAACAAGCTGTTTTCAAAATTGGACGGGTCATGTGGGTATATATAGGCCTATACAGGACGAGAGGGGGGGGGAGAGGGAGGGAGGGGGGTCTCAAAACCTGGAAAAATACAGGACTCCTTTATGGATGATCCCTTACGTGATTGCTAAACTCGGGTCGTAGTGTATATACTGCTTTCAACATTTATAATTATAATATAATTTCATTATCAAGTCAATGACTAGTCTGTTTGTCGATATCCAAGTCAAATTGCTGATAGATTCATACATATAAAACTTATACTGTATTTCATAGAGCCAGATATACAGTATTGCAGTACATGTACATGTAGTATACATGTAGATGAGACGAAACATTAGTTTGAAGTAAATTTATTAAAAATTTATCGTAAAAGAATTCTGTTTGAAAATATGTAACGTTATAAAAATAATGTATTTTGAAAGTAATTTTTACACTTCACATGTCATGGTTAATTGTACACTTCAAATATGTTTTCTTAAACAAATTTATTTTTTCGTAATCAGCAAAATAGTGTACAAGCTTCTGATATTTTAGAAAATATTTTAAAACTTCTTAATCGTGTCAAATAGGCTAATTGTTCTTACTCTTACTCCACAGCTTAAGTTGTTGTATGCAAAATCTTATTTATTTAAAAGTAAGTTATAGATGTGAAATACGAGTAGTTTAATTTAAACAACATTTTGATGGATTTCATATTTACATTATTTAAATAATTAATGATAAAAGTCTGTTTTAGGCAGTGGTGTTTCGAATTTTAGATTGAATTTTGTGCATAATTTGTATGAAGATTAATTTTGAAAAATGCAACACAATTAATTGCAAGCATAAGTTCATTTTTCGATTGCTGTCAACTCCGAGCTTAAAAGCAGTTGACCGTTCCCTTCATCGCCCATCTTGATTTTTTTCTGGTTTTCTGATTTACATAATAGAAAAATTGACACCCATGCCTATCTAATGGCCCTTCTGAAGGCCTTGGTGGACTTTTATCCGAACTTCTTTTGTAAGAAACCAAAAAAAAAATGGTTTTGAAGGAGGGGGTGCAGCGATCGATCCTAAAGATCTGGCGTCCAGGAAGAGAGGGGAAAAGGAGAAAAAAATAATAAAAAAGCAAATTTGGGGAAATATGGAGGGCATGGGAGAATTGGGGTAGAAAATGGTGAGCGAATTAAAATTTGGCCCTCGTGTGCTCGGTACTTTTTGGCACATCAATACCCCTCATTGAATAGGCCTAATGACCACCCTGAGACCCTACCTTTAGTGTTTGTTTTTTTTGCTTTTTCTGCGAGAAAAAAACGTTAAAAATGGGCTTGGTTGTCCACGTTTCAATGACCAGTTCCCCTCTTTGGATGGACACTGGTCCATAGGACCCCATTGTTATCGAGAAACTCTAAGGAAACATGAATGAAGTTTTAAAAAATAAGGAAGGAACTAAAATGCATAGGGTGAAAGCGTATTAAAATTACCCAAGAGGGGTATATTCCATAAAATGTGGGAAATGAAAATTTGGCACAGATTTCCTTGAGCTTTCTCTTTTTGCATCCCTGTTTTAGATACTTTCCGAAAGATAGAACACGAACAATCTTTCCAAAAGATTATTTTTTACTGCTTATCAACACTTTATCAAAATTTACTCTTAATAGAAAACGGCAATACCAGGAAATAATGCAAGGTTAGATATCTTATTCTAACGAACTTTCTTCCCATAGATGGCACTGCAGTCTTCTCGGAAACCCACCGATGCATCGTCCTGCAGCGCCATCTATTGGTAGAAATCAAACTTTGTTGTGAAATCGGTCAAAACAGTTGTTGTTTAAGGCCAGAGCAGGGTCTCTTGAGACCAATATAAGGACAAGACACTGGAATGGGGGCCGTCAGGGATGTCCACTTTGCTCTGCTCCAGTGGAGAATGACTGGGGCCATCCATAATTTACATAGACAGCCAAGGGGGGGAAGGGGGGTTATGTACACCAATGTCTACTTAGGGGAGGGGGGTATATTACAAATGTCCAGATGGACACATAAACTTCACTTTTTTTAACGAATTTTTTTAATAACCAAAATAACGGAAATTTTAGAGTAGCCTGCAAAGGTTCCTTTCATTAAAAATAATCATTTCATTGTTAAACATTAATAAATGTAATAATATTGTTCACATGTACTGAAAATATAGCATACGGCATGTTAAACATAAATCCACATAACAT
>JAQGAO010002865.1:0-18431 GCA_034697705.1 Ommatoiulus sabulosus
GTATTCATCCACCTTATCCTTGTGCGGGAAGTGGACTGTGGCGAGGAACCAGTGCACATATTTACTTTTCGTCCCCTCTTTAAAAATGCTATCCGCAATTATTTTGCTACAAAAATTCTTCCCTCCCGTCCATCCGTGAAATGACATGACCGGAGGCTTATCCAGTATATCCACTAAGTGTTTTTTCAGGTGGATCCGGACAGCCTTCAAGACCATTTTTTGGAACAGATTACACGGTTTACACCGTGGACCAGATGTTGGCCATACAAATGTCCGTCAAAATCATTGGACAGGCCTGCAAACGAAAACAATCATTTAAATCAAAATTTGAGAAATTATCGGTCTTGCAAAAATGTACTTGTACGTGCCACTGATCTGCAATGTGGTTAATTTCAACGATTTTGATTACATTTTTGAAGTTGAAAAATATAACGTACTCTATAGCGTGTACTATACTGTACGTCTTCGAAAACGCAAACGAAAAACGCAATTTTATCGTTAAAAACATATATAATAAATTATATACATGTATATTAGAAACATTACAGCGACGCTCGTGTATAAATAACAGTACTTACGCCATCGATAACCTTTCTGCATAGGTCAGCCATATTTCATCCACATATTTCAAGCCATATGATCGTATGATTAAAACGATCTACTTTTAATTAAAGAAAAATTGTATGTATAAAATAATTAACAATTGTGGTTGTAAGATTTTTACATTCTTCAACGTGTTAATTCTTGATTAAAATCTATACTTTTTTTTAATGAAAACAATACATTTTTTGCAAAAATTAATGAAACCTTCATTTTTTATGATCTCCGGAGTCTCTCAGGTACCGAGTGTTACAAAGTGCAAATAAATTTGTATAGACTTTTCAATTTTTGAAATTTGAAATTGATTAATAAATCAATATTAATTAGTTATCCGTAGATTTGGTGAAGTACGCAGGCTCTCAATTACCAGGAATATACATGTTGCAAAAACATTTATTAATTTCAAATTAATTAAAATTCAATATAAATAAATTTCTTAATGAAAATGTTCAATTTTAATTCTTGACACCTTGCAAAAATTAAGTAATCTGTAGTTTTGTCGCTGTACGGACATTAGTCTACCAAGGAGTAACTGTTTCGAATTCTCATATATTTTTTTTAATAATTAAAAAATGTAAATATCGGAAAAATTAAAAATCTGAAATTCACAATTTTTATTCTACACAACCATTTCATTTTTTAACACATCTCATGCGGAGATTTAATGTTCAACTTCTCTAACTTTTCCAGGTTTTTAAACAAATTTCCCTGACCCTGACCAAAATTCCTCGATTTACATGTACATCCGCAATCTTTACCAACGTGAGGGGTACTCAGATAAACATCAGAGGTAAACTCATGAATATATCCGAGTACCCTTTTTATTCGTACTTTTCTTAAGATTGCCCAAAGTGGGCCTATGACGTTGCACTGACCAATGGTCAATATCCGTATGCGGAGTTTGCGGATGCTACGCATTCTTCAATTTCCCAACAGACGTCAGAGCACATGAAGAGGTCAGAGATAAGACCTTAATTAGTGAGGGTCAAGCTAATTTTCGGACGCGTGATCCCAATTTCCTTTGATTCCTGGAATAGTGAAACTTTGGTTCAAAATTTAACCCTCTATTTTTGAGACTCTTGCATTGATTTTGTACATGTACCTTTAAAAAAAATATATACAATTTTCTAAAATCCATATTATTTATTGGTAAAAGAAATAAATAAAAAAAGTTACAATTTTAGCACGAAACAAATAAATTCATAAAACACGATGATTTTTCTAAACACCGACGCTGTTTTCCATAAAACTGAAGACCTTTAAAAAAACTTTAATTGTGCCAAATAAAAAGCTACAATAATTTCCAATAAACAGACGATTTTTCCAAATACTATACAAAACTTTTTGAAACACTATGTCAAAAAATCGACACAAGTTCTCCAGAAAAAAAAAGCAAGTATTTCCTCACCTCCCCTTTCTTTCATTAAAATTGTGAAAATTCAATTTAAGTTTGAAAGACGTTGGATTTGGAAGATTATAACCTGACAAAACTCAGGAAAAAATCAAATTAAAATGCCTTCAGCGATGCATTAATTATCAAATTTGAAAGGTCTCGTTTAATCATTTAGAAAAATACATTTATTTGAGTAATTTGAATTTTTTGAAATATTTTTGTATATCCTCCTTTTTATACGGCTTAGTGACTAAACAGGTGGGGAAATTTTCGGGCTGCTCGATCCATAATTTATGATCCACGTTGTTCTCCTTAAAATCAATTAACGACATCGACTTAATAAAATTACCGAGCACTTCATTCATGCGATGAAAATATAAAATTATAAACAAAAAATATTAATTCGTGCAATAAAACTAGGAGTTATTAATTAAATGCATGTCGTGTAATAAAATTAGTAAATAATTAACTAAAATGCATTAATTCGTGTAAATAATTCATACGAAGTATTTATTCGTAATAGCAAATTATTAATTAAATTAATTTGTGTAATAAAGTTCAAAAATAACATATCCTTTCAATTATTCAACATATCGTTGAACAAAATTAGTAAAAAAAGTGTTAAAAATATTAACCAGTTGAATATAATTTATGAATTATTAATAAAAATATTCTTGCTATAACGTACGTTAGTAAATAATTGGTGTCAATAATTAATAAATGAACTAAGTATTAATTCGTACAACCAAACTAGCAAATTATTAATTAAAATTAATACGTGTAATAAAGTTTACAAATTCCTCGAATAAAATTAATAAATAAGGAATAAAAAATATTACCTCTTTCAATAAGAAAGAGGTAATATTTTTTATTAATTTATAAAATTAATAAAAAATATTATTGAAATAATTATTTATTAATTATATATTAATTATTCATTAAAAATATTACCTCTTTCAATAAGGAAGAGGTAATATTTTTTAATCCTTATTTATTAATTTTATAACGAAAGATTAACGAATGATTAATTAATATAAATATTTCTAAAAAAAATACAAATAAAAATTTTCGTGCAATAACAATAACAAAATAATCGTTCAGTAATTAATAAAAATTAATTAATGCAATCAAATTTTAAAAAAATTGTTCAACAACATTAGTAAATAGTCAATAAAAATTAATTAATGCAATCAAATCGGTAAATAATTTAATTAAAAGTAAATTAAAGTTAATTACCTTCAAATTGGCCGCCAAATCGAGTAGGCTCTTCTCATCACGAGCCTACAAATAAACGGACGTCACGGTTAAGGGGCGGAGTTACCGGCAAACAAAGAGCGACGATTGGTCGTTACTTTCCCGCCAAAACCTCTGATTGACATATTTTTAGGGGGCGGTGCTCCTACCTCTAATACGATTTTATGCATGCTGTCCAACTCGGCGACGTAGGCGCAGGTATTTGGGTCATTTTGAAACAAATGCATGACCGCTGAACTGGCGTGACAAGCCTGGGCAATCACCGCGCCCAAAGGCCAACTCAATTGTTTCATCAAATCGCCCCGAACCACCACATATTGCACGAACAAACACATGTCCAAATTCGACTAAGCCTGTCTTCGAATTTTCGTTAGGCCTCGCGTTTCGATTCTTAAAACGCAACAACGGTACCAGCTGACGATGTCCGAAATTCCCCGTTCACACAATCGATCCCATTTGCCGAAATTAAACTAAAAACAATCACATTTTTCTACCTAGACAGTAAATCATCGATAAATATAAATTTACAATCGCTTTATACGATTATAATAACGCCGGGGCAAAGTTCCTTATTAATTTTATTTCTTAAATTTCAATTCCAAACTCCAAAGGCCCGAGCAAGGGGTAAGGTAATATCCCTACGATGGGGGTCACAATGCCAAACCGGGGAACGTTGCCCCGAAATTCACATTGGAAGACCCCAACTATGTATATAAGCGGAAACCGGACAAATTACCCCCGTTCTCGGAACTCCCCCTTCGCGGAAACAACGTAGTTCTCCTTTCAGCCTTCGCGAATCGCGTTTTTAAACTTTTAATTTTTCCGAGCGTTCGTTAATTCAATCGCGCCGAACAAAATTTTAAATAGAAACGTCTATGCCAAGCGCCGAAACGGGATTTTTTGATTATTTCGCATTTTTGGCGCTCAGTTTGGCGCACGAATACCTCAAAATGCGCTAAGGATCTCCTATATAAAGGAGTGGACTTCCATTCGCTTGGCCACTGTTCACGTGGTTGTTAGGGTTGTGTTGTAACTTTTAATTCGCGCTCGACACAACGGCACGATAGGTAATATAGCTATTTAAAACCATATAAAACCAAAAAAAAAAAAAAAAAAAATCTAAAAAATTCTTTAAAATAATATAATCGAAAAAATCCCAAAAAAACCCGAAAAATCCTGCGAAAAACGAGAAGAAAAATCAGCGGCAACGAGATCCATCTAAAAAGCAAGTAGAAGCCAAACATCGAACTCAACGCAGCGCGTGCAATCGCCATCTTGGATTCCGAATTCTCATCAAGAACACCAGGAGCCGCTTTATTTTTGCTGTAAAACAACGAGCAAATATCCGACGTTTAAAATAAGTTTTCGCTTCGCTTCGAATTCAATCCGCCAAAATGAATCACGCTGGACCGAATTATCCGCTCGCTTCTCTGTACGTCGGGGATTTACAGAACGACGTCACCGAGGCCATGCTTTTCGAGAAGTTCTCAACAGTTGGCCAAGTCCTCTCCATTCGAGTATGTAGGGACATGATCACCAGAAGATCTTTGGGATACGCGTACGTTAATTTTCAACAACCTACTGATGGTGAGTAGCGTTTGTTTTTAATCTTGAAACTATGGAAGAAAAAAATGGCGAAAACGCTGCTTAGTGCAATATGGGCGGCGACGATTGCGTCATCTGGGCGAAATCCAGCGCGTTCAATTTCGGTCAATGTGAAACGTGGTTATTTTCGTATGCTTTGGCCTCTACGAAAGCGTTTTAAATAATCCGAGAATTCGTTCAAATTGCCAAAAAAAAAGGAAAACGTGGCTTTTGTCCGGAATGAAAACGTGTACTTTACCCAATGACGTAGTTATTCTTGATCGAAGTCAATGCTATTGTGGTTGTTTATGCTGATGTTTCTATTTTGTATTGAAATAAATTATATAAATTGGTCGAAAAAGATGTGTTAATTGCCCAGAAGTTACGTTTTCTAACCAAAAAAAAAATCAATTTCGAGCAATTATGCCGCAGTTTTAATTTTCGTGGTCACTGACTCGTTACCTATATGTTCCTTTAATATCGCGACGTTGCAAATTTATGTAGAAAAAAAACAATTTTCAAATTTAAAAACATAAAAGGATGTGGTTATGGCGCAGTTTGAGATCGGGGGAAATTTTTACGATGAACAATGAAGCTTCAGAAAAACGCGAGATTGTGCTTAATTTATGCGTGATTCTAAAAACCTGGCATTTAATGCGCGTTATATTTTTTGTAAAAACAAATGACGAACCAACATTTCTACGTCGACACAAGTTTTATAGTGAATCAATATTGAACAAATTGATTTGTCATCGCCTCGTGATCTGACCAAAAAAGCGATGACGAACAGCTTTATTGATCAAGTGGTGAAAGTTTTGTTGCTTATTTTCAATTTTTAACAGTTGGGTAGAAGCCGCAATGTTTTTTTTTTTAAATGCTCCACGTGTCCAGACGCTAATGACTCATTTCCGGTTAGGTATTGCGTCATTATATTCCTGAAATTTTGCACGTACAGTAGCACAACCCTAAAAATCTTCTTTTTGACCAGGGGGCAGCCGCACAAAAACTCGTCAATGGTCAAGTTTTGCCTAGATAATCTTAATAGTCCTGATCTAATCCCATCTGTCATCTTGAGGTTCTCGTCGGTTCTAACCTCGCGTCTGTGGTCAGTTTTGTCCGGCTAATCTCATCCCTATTGTATTTCTTGCATCGTTCGACATAACATCGCAAAAAAAAGCGAAATTGAACGATAAAAAAGTCGGTATTTTCGTGCCTCGTTTAGCTAATCAAGCGCAAATAAAAAAAATTGGTGAAAACTAGATCGAAACTGATTGATTCTAATGTTTCGTTGTTTTTGTTGTTCCAATGGAATTTGGTTCTTGGGCGTGGGCAGCAGCCAGAGGTTAAGAGTTGAACGTTTCATTTTAGCCTTAACTGCGCCTTAATTTTCTCACACCATTGGCCAACACTTCCGCTTTTGACGAATTTCGTCGAGATTCGAGGCTTATTTCTCTGGACAATTTTTTTCCCGTACTTCATTCGCAACAACGCCCCTCTTTGTTTAGGTTACTACTAGGATTTAAATGCGCAGCATGGCTAAACGTATAAAAGTTCAACTTTTTCGTAGGTTTTCTCCCCAATCTGATTAATCTGCCTGAAAATCTTTCCCGGATTTGCCCTTATCTGGTCCGAAGCGCGACCTTTGGACCTGTGCTTCCGCCCAAAATTCCTCCCCTGGATAAGCTTCTGCACGTAGCAAACGCTGAGATTGTAGTCTAAACCTTAAAAATTGGCCAAAACTTTCAACAGCTTGATCAGAGAACTAGCCAAGAACTAATGTCCAGAGATTAACCAAAACGTCACAAAATGACCAACGACAACAAAATTTATCAAGTAGTATGTCCAGAGATTAACCAAAATGACAAACCTCGACAAAATTGATCGTATAGTTGAAAGATTGGACCACAAGTGGTCAACTTAAAAATTAGCCAAAACTTCCAAAAGCTTGATCAGAGAAAGTCAAGAACTAATGTCCAGAGATTATCCAAAACGTAACAAAATGACCAACGACGACAGAATTGATCATAGCTGGAAGTTTGACCATAAATGGCCGAGAATAAAAATGTTTAAAAAAAAATATTGTGAATAAATGATAAGAAAGTAAACTAATCGAAAACTTAAAATTTTTCCTTTTAGCTGAAAGGGCTCTCGACACCATGAACTTCGACGTGATGAAAGGAAAGCCCATCCGCATCATGTGGTCTCAACGCGATCCCTCACTGCGGCGATCCGGAGTTGGCAACATCTTCATAAAGAACCTGGACAAGACAATCGACAATAAGTCCATGTATGACACATTTTCAGCGTTCGGTAACATCTTGTCCTGCAAGGTGAGCAAACGAAAAAAACAAACCGTGGAGTTGGTCCATGATGTCGTGGCATCTGGTCTCCGGAGCATTGAAATATTAATTGAGTTGTCCCTCTTTAGGTGGCGTTCGATGAGACTGGCATACTTTCGAAGGGCTACGGCTTTGTCCATTTCGAGACTGAAGAGGCTGCCAACAATGCCATCGCCAAGGTGAACGGCATGTTGCTCAACGGCAAGAAGGTCTATGTCGGTAAATTCATTCCGCGCAAGGAACGCGAAAAGGAGCTCGGGGAACAAGCCAAGAGATTCACCAACGTTTACATCAAGAACTTTGGTGACGAGCTGGACGACGAGAAGCTGAGGGAGATGTTCGAAGCCTTCGGAAAGATCACTAGCCACAAGGTAAGAGCGTTTCGAAGACCCCGTTGAAGATAATTTGTCTCGTCTGTGTCACACTGGGTTCCCCCAGACCTGGAAAAGTCGGGGAACTTGAAAATGACCTGGAAAAGTCAGAGAAGAATGGTTTAGCTTGAAAAAGTCAGGGAAATTCACCCTCTTATTCAGAGTACAAATTAGCAAAATTGTCGACGTTTTACTAGTACAAATTAGCAAAATTGTCGACGTTTTCAGTGTAGAAATTTTCAAAATTCTCTTAGGTTTTCCACATTTTCCAGGGCAAACTTGCAAAATTTCCCACTTTCTCTGAGCACACATTTGTAACATTTTCCGAAAAAATTTTCATGCATTCTGGGATTCAAAATGAAACTTGACAAAAACCTACGCCAGATCCGGGCTTTCCTCAAGCTCGGATCCTCTGTGGCATCGGAGCTGTCAGCTTCCACGCAGCATATTCCCCCGCCATGGCGTCGAAGAGCAAACTGATCCCGAGGCTTTGGCTTTGCGTGGGTCAAAAATCTTATATTCCTCCTTGTGGCGGTCCCATCTGGCCGTTTTCAGGAAGACCATAGATTTACAAACTTTTATCACCTAACATGGGGACTTGTTTTTTACTTTTAAAAAAAATTTCTATGTTAATTTTCGAAATTGTCGTTAGTGAATTTAAAAAAAATATTTTCCAGTGTCAATTTTTCACGTTGTCTTTGAAATTTTTTTTCAAACCTGGAAAAGTCAGGGAAGTTAAAATTGAAATTTCTGGGGGAACCCCGCAAAACCATGATGCGGAGGATGGGCCCATCGAAGATCATGGAAAGGATGGTAGTTATCCGAAGAATCCTCGTAGCACGGTTGATTAATGTTCAAAATCTTTCCGTATCTCATAGGTGATGATCGACGATTATGGTAAATCCAAGGGCTTCGGCTTCGTCAGCTTCGAGGAACCAGAGGCGGCAGAGAGAGCCGTCGACGAGCTCAATGGCAAGGACATCCAGGGCCGACTCCTGTACGTGGGTCGGGCGCAGAAGAAGGCCGAAAGGCAAGCTGAGCTGAAGCGCAAGTTTGAGCAAATGAAGATAGAGCGCATGAACCGCTACCAGGGAGTGAACTTGTACGTCAAGAACCTGGACGACACCATAGACGACGAACGACTCCGCAAGGAGTTCTCGCCGTTCGGAACCATAACCAGCGCCAAGGTGAGTGCCGAAGGAAAGAGGCGATGATTCAAATTGAAACTTGACAAAAACCTACGCCAGATCCGGGCTTTCCTCAAGCCCGGATCCTCTGTGGCATCGGAGCTGTCAGCTTCCACGCAGCATATTCCCCTGCCATGGCGTCGAAGAGCAAACTGATCCCGAGGCTTCGGCTTTGCGTGGGTCAAAGAATCTTATATTCCTAAACGTTGCGGTCCCGTCCGACCGTTTTCGGGAGACCATAGATTTACAAACTTTTATCACCTAACATGGAGTTTTCCAACGGTTGTCCTGCCAGTGGAACCAGAATTGACCTCAGTTACAGTAATTTAATATCTGTAAAACACTTAAAAATCACTCTGATTGACAGAGAAACCCTTAAAATTTCACCACCTATGAACTTTGTTGTTCTAAAAGTAATTGTTCAAGATCAAGGTTCCCCCAGACCTGGAAAAGTCAGGGAAGAATGGTTTGTTTAAAAAAGTCACTAGTCAGGGATATTAGACAGTCATGGCGATCCAAAACTAATACTTCTACAAGGTTAGCTCAGGACCCATTTTTGGAGTAGAAATTTGCACAATTTTCCACGTTTTCAGAGTACAAATTTATTAGCGATGTTGTCCACGTTTTTTCCTTGTGCAAATTTTCAACATTTTCAGAATAGAAAATTTTTCCAGTTTAAAGAAAGTTCTCATGTCAATTTTCAAAATTGTTGTTGGTAAATTTAAAAAAAATTTGCCAGTGTCAATTTTTCACGTTGTCATTGGTCAGGGAAATTTTTTAAAACCCTAGAAAAGTCAAGGAAGTTGCAAATAAAGTTTCTGAGGGAACTTTGAATATGTCAAATGGACAAAGGGAAGACCTCTGTTGGAAAATTCTGGTTACTTAAATACCGCGAAATGTCCTTCAAACTCTTTTTGTGTACCGCTTTACGTTGACCCAACTCCTTACCGCTTTCAGGTGATGATGGAAGAGGGCCGCTCCAAGGGCTTCGGCTTCGTGTGCTTCAGCTCTCCCGAAGAAGCGACCAAGGCCGTCACGGAGATGAACGGCAGAATCATAGTCTCCAAGCCGCTGTACGTGGCTCTGGCCCAGCGCAAGGAGGACCGCAAGGCCCACCTGGCTTCTCAGTACATCCAACGTTTGGCCGGCATGAGGATGCAGCAAGTGGGACAGGTCTTCCAACCGGGAGGCGCCAGCTATTTCGTGCCCACCATGCCTCAGGCGCAGCGCTACTACACCCCGGCGCAGATGCCGCAAGTCGGAACCAGGCCCAGATGGCCGATCGCTCAGCAACAGTTGCGTCCCGGAGGACAAGGAAACTCCACACGTAAGTCCCTGGTCGTTGATGAACCGCGTGATAATTCGCGGACGATACTCGCAGATTTTCTAATGTTTGAGTTTCCTATCAATTTCAAACAGCCTTCGGAATGCAAGCTCCGAGCGGTCCGTACCCCAGAGGAGCTCGCCCACCGGCCGGAGCTGCCCAAACCATGCGCCTGGGTCCCAACGCCCGAGGAATCGCCAACCAGCAACCGACCCGCGTTGCCGGAGTCGGCGGAGCCCAGATGAACGTCAGCCGCGCTCCGACGGGAATGCCATCGACCGCTTTGTCTCCGGCGCGACCCGCTTACAAGTACACCGCGACCATGCGAAACCCGCCGCAGACCGTCGTCCTGCCCCAGCAGTCGATTCAGCAGGTGAGTTGTCCCGGTTTCCAGAACCGCGGCGGTTATTTCCTGCCGAGTTTTTCCTAGCTGAAACTGCACACGGATCGAATCTTCAAGACTAACTTGTGTATTTCGTTATTTTTTGGCAGGTCCAACAGCCGGCAGTCAACGTCTCCGGCCACGAGCCCCTCACCGCCACTATGCTGGCGGCGGCACAGCCCTCGGAACAGAAGCAGATGTTGGGCGAACGGCTGTTCCCCCTCATCCAACGTATGCACACCGAGCTGGCCGGGAAAATCACCGGAATGTTGCTGGAGATCGATAACTCGGAGCTGCTGCACATGTTGGAGCACCAGGAATCCCTGAAATCCAAGGCAAGCCGCAATCTTATCTCTGAATTTGGACCGCAAAGTCCTCGATGAACGTTGGCTCGCCACGGCATCTTTGTCCTAATATTGTGTCCCGAAATTGTCCATCGACGCCGAGCCCGGGCTTACCTCAAAGCCCGGGTTCTTCGTGGCTCCGGAGCTGTCAGTTCCACGCAGTGTATTCCCCCGCCACGGCGTCGTAGAGCAAACTTACCCCGAGACTCCGGTCTTGCGAGGGTTGAGAATTGCATATTCCATGTTCCTCGCGGCCATGTCCCTTCTTAGGGGCTCGGCCGCGGAGACAGACCATGCAAATCACATGACTTTACCTGAAGTATCTTTGTTTGGGGACTGAAGTGTCCCAAGATGTTGTCAGAAACTTGGAAGATCATGGAACTAACATTACTCGTTCCTTTTTTCTACAGGTGGAGGAAGCAGTGGCTGTTCTCCAGGCTCACCAGGCCAAGCAAGCGGTTGCCCCCGTTCCAACCATCAAGAAGGACTAGAAACTCCGGGCTAATCAAGGGTCGAAAATATCCCGGATTTCGATCGAATTTACGAATAATAAGAATGCAGCACCATCAGCAGTCGCAACCTCGGGGGAAAATTGCCGTTGATTTCTCCTCGAATTTTAAAAATGAGAACCCCACGTGAACAATCTTTTCACTTTATCTATAGCCGAAAAAAAACCAAACAAAAAAATAGCAAAAACTTAAAAAGTTATCTGTTAAAATAAATAATTAAAATCGAAAAAAAATGCAAGTTGTAACATTAATATCGACAAGTTATGTTAAATAATTTGAGTGCAGGACGTTTTGCTGTGTATTACCGAAAAAATGTTATTTTGCGTTTGGATTAAAAACTACGTTATTCGTTTCAAATCCAAACATTGTCTGCTTGAAGTTGTATTTTTATTTTCGGGTTTAATTCTGATATAAAGTTGTAGGAAGACATTTTTGGCACTTACTTTGCTTATCTGGGAATTAGAAAATTAATTTGAAAATCGAGTATCTTTAACGTGGAATTACTTGCCATGTTTGATGTTAAAAAACCGATTTTGAAAAAGTCGCGTTATTAGACAGTGGGTAAAAGACAAACAAATAGTCTAAATTTATTTGTTTTTCAGCAACCAATGAGTGGTGTGAAAAATTATGAAAATAGGATTGGCGAAGTTGTGGTGGAATGGATCCAGAATTTTTAAAGTTTTTTAACGTCTGAGAACGACCAGAAATAGTGGTCATCGGGTCTTAAATCACGGGTAATTTTCCCATCACAGGGTTGCTACCTACCTGAGAAGTAGGGAAAATCACTGATTTTAAAGATTTGTCAGGGAAATTTCCGAGTTCAAATTTGCAAAGTTTTCTACGTGTTCCCGAGTTAAAATTTGCAAAATTTTCCTCGTTTTCTCGAGTTTTATTTGCAAAAAAAAATTACGTTTTCCCCGAGTTCAAATTTTCTAACCTTTTCCGAGTACAAATTTGCAAAATGGTCCACGTTAGCCCGAGTGAAAATTTTGAAAAATTGTCACGTTTTTCCGAATACAAGTTTTCCAAATTTTTCATTATTTCCGAAATAAAAAAAACAACTTAAAATTTATTCAAATTTTTTTAAATACCTGTTTTTACGAGGTGATATAAAAATTATAATAAACGAGTAGGAAAAATGGGAATAATGGTCCAGAAATGGTAAATTTTTGTCAGTGAAATGGTCATTTTTGTCAGGGAAATGGTCAATTTTGGTCAGGGAAAGTCAGGGAAATTGGAAGTCTAATTTCGGTAGCAACCCTGCATCAGACAGTTATATGTCAATTTAATAAGAATAGACTACAAAGGGAATCCAGTACTTAATATTTGAAGGAGGGGGCAGTAAAAAAATCAATAGCAGCAAGGTAAATTTAAAAAATCTTGTTTTGGTTTTTTTGTAATTTTAAATTAAATGAGCATGAAATGCCAGAATTAGAATCTTTAAGTTTACTTTCAGGGGTTTGGATTATAAAATGACAACTTTTTGATAAAAAAAAACTACATAATTTGGATGAAATCCTACCACAGTCCTACTATCATTATAATAAAATACAGATAATTTTATTTAAGATTTAGAATGGACTGCTAGAGAATTAAGTAACTTGCTATTTGAATGTAGTGCCAGGAAAACATTTTTGACAGATGTTTATACGAAATCTTTGGAAACATCCTCTTGTTTTGGTTTTTATTTTGCGGCTCAACTATTTTATTTTTTTAAAAAAGGGCAGTGACTCACAGATAGCGGCATCGAATCGCGAAAGGTTTCTGATTCAACAAAACCAGCTGAAAGATAATCTAAAAAATGGCACATAGCGACAATGGGGGATTAAAGTTGAATAAATTTTCAATCGTGATTAAAACTGATGACTAAAAGTAGCCTCGGAGCAAAGTTTTGCAAATTTTTGACTGTATGACTAATACATGAATGACTAGAGGCATTGTTGCTGTCGAGTTTCAAAGTTTGGATGAAATGCTACCCCCGCACGTCAATGAATGGGATAGTCCTGCAATGGTACTGTATCGGGGAATTCCCCGTTATCAGACTCGTGGATGTGATAAACCGATTTTTTTTTGTTTTTTCAAACTGTAAACAAATTCAGCGTTGAACTGAATTTGCTTACAATAAGTAAAGTTGTATGAAATCTCTGGAGTTCGACAATTCGTTGATCTGACAGCGAGAATTAACATCCAAGGCATCATCTGTGATCGAGTGGGCGTTGAAGAAGGCGGAAATTAACTCGAGAGGAACTGAAGCTCAAGTTCGAGCGCTAGAACCGCTCAAAGACGAACGACTCCACGAGTTGTTCTCACCTTCTGGACCATAACAAGTGCCAAGGTCAGAATATTTCCAAAATCATAGCGCTGAGGGTTTGTCTTGGAGACTGCCATAAAAACCATGACGCTGAGGGTTAATTGTCTTGAAGACTGCTATCAAAAACCATGGCACTGAGGGTTTGTCTTGAAAACTGCCATAAAAATCATGGCGCTGAGGGTTGGTCTTGAAGACTGCCATCAAAAACCATGGCACTGAGGGTTTGTCTTGGAGACAGCCATCAAACACAATGGCAATGAGGGTTTGTCTTGGAGACTTCCATCAAAAACCATGGCACTGAGTGTTTGTCTTGGAGACTGCCATCACAAACCAGTGTGCAGAGGGCCTGTTTTAGAGGAATTAAGCCGTTACAAAACCATGTTACAGAATATTGAACCATCCGAAAAAAGATGCTGCATGATGTCGAAAGGGCAGTTTGATAGCAACTCAAAAAATTGTCATAGCGCAGTTGATCAGCATCGCAAAATCTTTCTGTATACTGTAGGTGATAATCGATTATGACAAGTCCTATGGATATGGCTTCATCTGCTTTGAGGAATCCCGAGGCAGCTGACCGATTCGTCGACGAGCTTAACGGCGAGGACATAGCCAGTCATCTCCCGAATGTGGACCAGGTGGACAATGAGGCCGAAAGACAGCGCGAGTTCGAACAAATGCTGCTGGAGCGCATGATCCGATACCAGCGAGCGAACCTGTACGTTAAGAACCTGGACAGCACCATCGACGATAAACGACTCCGGGAGGAGTTCTCGCCGTTCGGAACCATAACCAGCGCCAAGGTCTGTGGCAATAATATTTTTTCTAAACAACCCTTATCAAAAACAATAGTGCAGAACATTTGTCTTAATGAATGCCATAAAAACCATGGCCTGGAGGGTTTGTCCATGAGACAGCCATCAAAAAACCTGGGCACAAAGAGGCAGCAGAGCCGTGCTTAGGGGTGTGCGAAGTGTGCGGCCGCACAGGGCCACCACGAAAGGGGGGGCTTCTCGCCCCCCCCTGGTATTGTAGTTAGTACAGTACAGTGACCACATTAAAATAGCTTAATTTAAAAAAAATGTTTTGCCTACTCTGTTTTGTAATGACTGAGCAAATACTTGTAAAACAAAGGGGCCACCAAACCCCTAAGCACGGCCCTGGAGGCAGCCATCAAAAATCCATGGCATCAAGGGTTTGTCTCTGAGACTTCCATCAGAAACCTGTGCTTGATCAACGTGTCAAAACTTTTGGTATTCTGTAGGTGATGATCAATGATAATGGCAAGTCCAAGGAATTTGGTTTCGTCTGCTTTGAGGAACCAGAGGCGGCTGAACGAGCCATGAATGAGCTCAATGGCAAGGAGATTGCCGGACGAATCCTGTACGTGGGCCAGGCGCAGAAGAAGGCCGAAAGACAGTGCGAGTTCGAACAGATGATGGACGAGCGCATGAACCGATACCAGAAACTGAACCTGTACGTTAAGAACCTGGACCACACCATCGACGACGAACGACTCCGGGAGGAGTTCTCGCCGTTCGGAACCATAACCAGCGCCAAGGTGTGTGACGATAATATTTTTTCCTAAACAACCCTTATCAAAAACATTGGCGCAGAGGATTTGTCCTGAAGACTGCTGAAGATGATTAGGCGACCGAAAATGCGCTTGGTTGATCAACATTGCAAAATCTTTTGAAACCTGTAGGTGATGATCGACGATTGTGGCAAGTCCAAGGGATTTGGCTTCGTCTGCTTCGAGGAACCCAAGGCGGCTGAGCGAGCCATGAATGAGCTCAATGGCAAGGACATTGCCGGACAACTTCTGTTCGTGGGCCAGGCGCAGAAGAAGGCCGAAAGACAGCGCGAGTTAAAACTGATGAAGATCGAGCGCAAGAACCACTACCATGGCGAGAACCTGTACGTTAAAAACCTAGATGACAGCATCGACGATGAACGACTCCACGAGGAGTTCTCGCAATTCGGAACCATAACCAGCGCTAAGGTGAGTGTCGGAGGAAAGACATTTGTTGCAATTAATTCCTTGAGATGGACAGACTGGAGATGGATCTTGTTGGAGAAAGTTGGAAGACATTCGTTGAAAATTGTGGGAGTTCTCCGTAACTTTGATTTTGACAAATCCTTCGTTGCTTTAAGGTCACGATGGAAGAGGGCCGCTCCAAGAACTCCGGCTTTGTGTGCTTCAGCTCTCCAGAGGAGGCGAACAAGGCTTTAACCACGATGAACGGCCGGGTCATTGGCTCCAAGCCGCTATACGTGGCTCTTGCTCAGTGCAAGGAAGACCGCAAGGCCCACTTGACTGCCCAGCGCATCCAACATTTGACTGGCGCGAGGATGCAACAAGCGGGACAGGTCTTCGAACCAGGAAGCGCAGAGTACAATATCCCTATCATGCCTCAGTCACGATGCAACGACACGCCGGTGCAGATGCTGCAAGTGGGCCCCAGACCCAGATGGCCAACGGCGCAGATGCCACAAGTGGGCCCCAGACCTGGATGGCCAATGGCGCAGATGCCACAAGTAGGCCTCAGACCCAGATGGCCAATGGCGCAGATGCCGCAAGTGGGCCCCAGACCTGGATGGCCAACAACGCAGATGCCACAAGGGAGCCCCAGACCTGGATGGCTGCAAGTGAGCCCGAGGCCCGGATGGCCGCCAGCGATATTGTCGCAAGTGGTTCCCAGGCCCGGATGGCCGCCAGCACAAATGCCGCAACTGGGCCCCATGCCCGGATGGTTACCAATGCAGATGTTGCAAGTGGGCCCCAGACCTAGATGGCCGCTCAAGCAGCAGCAGCACCCCGGAGGACAAGGAAACTCCTCATGTAAGTGGCAGCTAGGTATTCATTCTAGCAATGTTTCTTGAGAAACATGTTGACTGCTGGTCTTTGGCCTCGTAATCCGTGGCCATCGTCTTCAGAAACGCCTTTTTAAGTGTGAAATTTCACTTCTCTTTCGCAGGCTCAGCCCAGGTCATGTGCCTGGCCCCCAATGCCCAAGGATTGGCTAGCCAGCAGCCGACCCACATCGCCAATGTCAGTGGAACCCAGTTGTCGGTCAGCCAAACCACGACAGAAATGACATCGCCCATGTTACCCACCTACAACTACACAGCCACCATGAAAAACTCACCACAGCCGGGTGTCCTGCCGCAGCAATCCGTTCATCGAGTGAGTTTTTGTTCTCCTGGATCTTTGGGTTTCAGTCTTTCAGAGTTGCTTCTGCAGGCAAATGTTATCGAAAGCCTGGATTTCTGGCATGTCATAGTTTCGATTTTTGGTCGGAAACATACCAACGGCTATCCTGACTTTTGATCTGGCCATATTGTTCCTTGGAAGATGTCGGGATATTACCGAAACAACTTTGTATTATAGGCCAGGCCCAGGGAGAGGGGGTGCAGAGGGAGCATTGCTCCCGGGCCTGGGCTAGATCAGGGGGCCCGGCCGCCCAGGACTTTTTAGTCTCCTAATTTTCTGAGTAAAATTTGGAAAAAAATTGACTTTTTCTAAGAACAATTTGCAAATTAATTTTTCCGAGTAAAGTTTCAAAATGCATGGTCAACATTTTTCGAGGACAAATTTGCAAAATTTTAAATATTTTTGGAGGACAAATTTACAAAATATTCAACGTTTTGCGAGGATAAATTTGTAAAATTTTCAATCCTTTCCGAGTATAAACTCGCACAATTTTGTAAAAAAAAAAATTAAATGTTTTAACCTTTATTCGAGTAAAAAGTTTCAAAATGCTCAACATTTTTCGAAGACAAATTTACAAATTTTCAAAACGTTGCGCTCATTCCGAGTACAAATTTGTAAAACGTTTCATCTTTTTCCAAATATAAACTTTTACAATTTTCAACCTTTTCCAAGGACAAATTTGCAAAATTTTGAAAATTTTAGAGTGTGAATATTTTAAAATATTAAAATTCTAAAGCCCTATTTAGAAAATTTTGGCAAAGTTTTCAAAAAAATGGAGAAGGGAAGGGGCCCGGAAAAAACATTGCACCCCCACAAATAAGTCCTCCCAGAGGGCCTGTTATAGGCTTCTTGATATTGTTGAGTTTGGCTTTCCAGAGTTGCATCTTCTCGTGGATATGTTACCTAATTAACCTAAACTCTAATTTTTGGCTCGCCATAATCTCCCTGTCCAATGACGTGTACTTCTCTACTTCTTTTCACCCAGAAGACTGCAACTGTGGCCCAGCAATCGGAGATGCTGGCGTATGCCAGGAAAATTCGTCAAAAAACCGACTTGACCCTTGACCATTATCTTTTTACTTTATCTCATCAGTTTTTCCAAACAAAAGCTGCACACAGTGGTCGAGTCTCCCCATCTAACGCCATTTTTTGTTAATACCATAGGTCCACCATCCGGCAGTGAACGACTCAGACCACGAGCCCCTCATCGCCACCGTGTTGGCGGCGGCGCAGACGTCCGAACAGGAACAGATGCTGAACGAGCGTCTGTTCCCGCTTAAGCTGGCCACTGCTCAGCCGTCCGATCAGAAGCAGATGCTGAGTGAACGTCTTTTACCACTCGTCCGAAGCGTGCACAAGAAGCTGGCTGAGAAAATCACTCGGCTGTTGTTGGATATCGACAACTTTGAGCTGCTACAAATGTTGGAGGACCCAGAAACCCTCAAGTTCTTGGCAAGCACAATTTTTTCTTCTTTCAATTCAATACAATTCAATTCTTAACCCTGCAGTCAGTAAATAGTACCATTTGGCAGGGAGGAGGGGGTCATTATACAGGGTTCCCCCAGACCTGGAAAACCTGGAAAAGTCAGGGAACTTGAAAATGACCTGGAAAAGTCAGGGAA
>JAQGAO010002866.1:0-18429 GCA_034697705.1 Ommatoiulus sabulosus
CTTTTTAGACACGAGTTTCGCTTTCATTTGGCGCTATTTAAACGGATTTCAAACGACTTCCACTTAACGCGGAAACAATGCATCCGATTTTACTTCCCAATTCAGAGAGCCTAACCCCCCATTCAACTAAAAAGGTTGCGTTTCCTCGATCGCGCGCGCAAAAAATAAACTTTTCTCATTCCCAAAAGTCGACGTATAAAGGAAGCAAAGTGCTCAAACGTCATACATTTTTTTTCCTTTACAAACTTATACATTTTGCCCATTCTCAGCACTAGCGAACACGAGATGTACGAATAAATAGTATCAAAATTGTAATAAAGAAGATACATGCATACTTGTTTACCACTTATATCCACAACAACCCTAACGGAACACTCACGAACAAATGCCACCGACCAGTATAAAGTAAAAACAGAAATTACCAGTGATCGATTTCAATAAAAAATAAAGGCATAAGTTTCTCCGTAATATATGTTGTCACCGATAACACTTTTCTATAGTTTAACGAAAGTTTATTTCTCATAACACTAATGAGGTGCTGAACAGTCGCAACGTAACAATTACAGCATAACTGACTTCGATCATGGTGATATGAAATTAACGCACTTTATTGAACTTTTTTATTAGTAAAATGGATGTCTTCAATAGTAATTTCTCAATTTCTTTAAAGTTTTATAGGAAATTACAACTTTTTGAATTGAACACCGTACCACAGTATATGAAAGTATATGAAAGTATATAAAGAAGAGCTGTAGGTATGTGGCTGGGTGTGTATGTATAGGGGCCATTCAAAAAGGACGTCTTCATGTAGGAGGTAAGGGGGAATTGGTTGAGGTAAATTTTGAGGACGTTCATTTCGAATGGCCCCTGATGACGCAAAACCGCGTGCAAAATCAAAACTCCGTTCGTTAGGCCTACTTCCCCGCTTCACTCGACTCAATCGCTATCGGTAAGTACAGCCCGGGCTACGCAGGCCTGCTAGCTACTAGTACGTAATATTAAGTAGGTTCACTCGCCGCTTTTTTGCGTGGAAAAAACACTGCAGCGCCGCCCTGTTGACGCGCGGATATCACTAAGATTAAGTCACGCCCATATTAACCCGTGAAACCAAATCGTCAAAGGTGAAAAGGGTAACAGCTTTATCTGATTGGCTTCCATGTTTATGGTAATTAATGGCCGCGCGATTTAGAACACATGCAGGTGAGTGGCAAGTTGCCTACGATTCGTTTACAAGCGCTGGGCGTGGCTGAGGGCGAGTTGATAGCCGCGCGTCAACAGGGCGGCGCTGCAGTGTTTTTCCCATGAAAACATCAAAGCGCCGACACGTAGTGAACCTACTTATATTACGTATACTGTGACCGTACCCTAATCCGATTAAGAGAAGACTGTCCCTATAATGACTAGAAAACTCTACCACCATACATGTATTCCTCCTGTGCCCAATTTTGGTGAAAGTGACGCTGCTGACCGCACAGTGAAATTGAACAGCACCTGTTGTTCGGACGTTTCAAAATGGTCGACGCCGCCATTGTAGGTGTCGCTTTCGTCGGCAGAGGAGCGCGTGGTCGGGACGCATGATCGCTCCCTGCTGGCGTACAATAAAGATGAGCGGGTGGGGGGGATGATTTTGCGCGGTATATAAATGTTGATTTTCGCCCCCTCCATTAATAAAGCATGTTAAGCCTGCCAGCTCCTTCCTTATCACGCGTTCAGCACAGTGCAAACACGAGAGCGGCTAATTCGCAGGCATTTATTTAATTGAATACTTTTAAGTCCGTATCTCCGTTTAATTAACTTTCTCAATCAAGCTAGCGCACCTTAATGGGAAAATTATCCATGTGCAAATTTTAATTTAGGAACCTAATCAAGGCATACATAGCAAATGAACTTTGGGTGACATTACACAAACACATCTACGAGGGATGCAGTTGGTGCGGGGCACAGAGGGTTAAGGGAGGGAGGAAGACGAAATGATGGAAGGGAGGATGGAGGATGGAATGCCACGTACAATGTACATGTACTGACATTCGATGGGTGGGGAAAAATTAACGAACGAGTAGTGGAAACGCAAACAAGATACATTAGAACAACGCCTGCCTGTGAATAGAACAGAAAAGAGAAAGGGGGGGATTTGCATGGACCGAAAGGGGGCAACGTTGGAAGGGTTTATAGAGAAACGCGTTTCGCTGACCCAGATCGCCTCTTTTTGAGGCGACCATAATTTCATAATGATACAATGGCGCGCATTAAGAAGGATAAATATTTGGTCAGTGGCTCGTGCTAAGTGCCATATCGCCTAAAGTCTGCCATGGCGCCCTCTTTCGGGATGAACAGGCACTCGTCCGTGAATAAGGCTTCTGCAGCCAAAATCCCTATAGTTCCTGCTCCTAGTGGAGATGCACTGCTCACATTCGTAAATCAGTTTATGCCCGAAACAGATCCGCTTATAACGTAATTACAGTATGTATCTTATACCCACTTTTTTTACTAATCTGCCCTTGCCCAAAAGTTTTTGTTAGGCATTAAAATGCAAATGTTGCCAGAAATTTGTTGCTGGATGGTATCCAGATATAATGAATAATACTTTAGAAAAATAAACAAAATTTCGATTAACCAAACCTGGACTGAACCAACGCCAATGCAATTTTGGTGTTACCATTTTGCATGCTGGCTAACTGACGTTACAAGAATAACTGCTAAATAACCTTTGCTAACTTTCTTGTGATAACGAGCTACATAAACAATGAAAATAATGTGAGTATTATGGAATTAAAAAAACGTTAAATTTCAATTCGATATCTCTTTGGTACTTTCAGCAACTCGAAAGATTGGCTTGAGATCTCTCACGACGTGAGAGATTCTGGTGTAAAACGTACACGATACAGACTTATAAGCGGAACAAGCACACCTTAATTGAGCAAACGCAATAAAATAGATCTCAACTACCTTGTATACATTAAAACGTTTATCGCATAGCGTTACATTTTTAAGGAAAATATTATTTCATTAACAAATATCAGGTTTTAAACTTTCTCAAGTTCTTCATTTACAATGCTTTTTGCGTCCTATAGGCCTACGCGCATAGTTCTTTTTTTTGCCATCTTCAATTTAATACAAAAGCTACAAGTGAGCCATTTCCCAATATTTGATGCAATAGTGTGTCAATTGGAAAGCCAGCGTGCAACCATTTCACTAATGCATCTTTTGGTACATCAAACAAGGGAGTGAAAATGAATCAAAGAGAAAGAAAACCAATGAATAAAAAACGAGAAGCAGGAAAAATAAAACGAGATTGCATTAGGCTGTAATCGAGCTCTGAATAAAGCTAAAAAGGGAGGGAGGGGAAAAAAGATGGAAAACTGTGGGCTAAAGAAGCAAGAACCTGCATAGAGAACGTTCAATGAATGAGCCAATAGCGATGCAATTACCTCGTGTCTCCATTATCGTTGCAACGAAACACGATGTTAAAAACAAAGCTTTTAGATATTAAAATTGATAAATACAGCTTAGTGCAGTTACAAAAGGCTATTTTCGTGGGTTTAATGCATTAGATTAAAAGTACTTTGCAAAAAAGCATTTATAATGGCCTGACAGCGGATGTACGCCAACACCCAAATAAGTTACTAGATTAACAAAATGGCGCCGAAACCATTTAAAACCGAGCCGAGCGGAAAGCTCATTGGTGGAAACCGTAAGCAAATCGATCCGCTAATTTATGAGCATGAGAATGAATGCCCGAAAATATCAAAAATGCAACGTGAATGCGGATTCAATAGGCGAGTTCGCTTCTACATGTATAGATTGTTTGTTCGGTGAAATTCGAGATTTCTAACAAGTTGTACAATTTGCTGCATAAATAACAGTGCGTGCCACTGCCTGTTAGGACCGATCATAAATGACGCCACCTCGAGATTTTTGTGGCATTGGGCAAACACGTGAAGTTGAGATAAAAGTTTTAAAAACAAATGCTGAAAAAATAAAAAATTCACAAAAAAAAAAAAAAACGAATAATGTAACTTTCTTTCGGACACATTCATTGCTATATGCTCTACATTGCCAACTTTCAAAGTTGCGTTAAGTGCAACTCTCTGGTAAGTCGACGCCCAAACACTCTTGATTAGGACTGTGCAAACTTTGCTTCTTTGATCATCTTTGATCTTTTCTTCATTGTTAAGTTAAATAGGTGAATGTTGCGTTTCTAGCCAATCGCCGACGCGCGTCATTTATGGACGGCCTCGTAAGCAATCGGCGGAATCTGGTTCAAATTTCAATCGAATTTTATTTTTGAGTTCTTCCAGAGTGGGCCCAGGCAGGGCAGCTAATTGGAAAAGCAGAAAGAGAATATGTAAACTAATTAGCATCGATTCAAAGACATCTTCATTGTTCCATATCTCCCATGCAGCCCTGCAGGCTGATTGTCCTAAAACTCCAACCGATTTAATGAGAATCGCATTGTTTTCCGCGTTTATCAAGCAGCCTTGTTTGCTCGCCTTTTGTTATCCACCAAGAGTTAGGGAATTAAAATTGCATTTTCGGGTTTAATTTCCTCGAAGGAGTCCGCCAGTGGGTGCAAGGGATGGCGGGCTTTTGGGGACCAGCTCATTACAATGGCCGGTCATCAGTGTGATCGAATTAGAAAACTGCATTGTTATTCTTACCATAAATAATCCTGGCTCGCCATTGGACGATGGAAGGTTGCCATCACAACACGGGAGATGCTGCATGCGTGTTCATCCTGCTGCGAGATAGAACGAGTAGGCCAATGACAAATTCCAGAAACGAGACAAAGTATTACAAAAGCCCCGATCAGTTAACACGTTTCACGCGCTAATATATTCATCTCGAAAAACAGAATAATTACGTGTATATATTCCTGGAAGAATGGAGCTGGAGTAGCGAGCTGTCAAATTGGATGCTTTTAATATCTGATCCGTAGAGTGGATGGGCGATACATTGAGCGAATATACGCGCCAAAGACAATGGCATTAGCATTTTCAATTTGGAAAGTTTGTCACTGTCATTACGCGCATAGCGCATTAGCATTTCAGCAAAGTCCGGGCTAATTTTATGAAACGAGAACACGCCGCCATTAAATTGCCATGTTTTTTATGGAGGGGACATTCGTAAAAGCATGTCCTGATATTTTTTACAGAACGTATACTGTGTACTGCATCACCTTCTCTTCCGTGTTTATTGCGTTCAGTTTCGGCTTTTAATTTGCACACTTGCCATGCCAGACTATTTAAAAGAAACTGAAGCAATATCATATTGAAGTTTCTCCGCTTTGTATGACTTATGCAAAATAGACTTAAAACTAACTTATTAACTATTCTTAGAAAAATACAATATAAGTAACGAACACATTAGGAGAAACTTTCATTTTTTTGTTTGTTTAATATTCATTAAACAACCTTTTACTTCTCGTAATATCGATGCCCTCACAGGGGCCATTCACAAAGGTCGTCCTCATGTAGGGGGTAAGGGGAATATGTTGAGCCACGGACACAATGTGGACAGGGGGAGGTAGGGGGTATGACCAACTCGGACATCCACTTGAAAAAAAAATGCCAAATAAAATCAGTTCCCAAAGTAAAAGGGAAATTGATCGCAATATCGCATAGGTGGGTTATAAATTGCAAAAGTCAGAAAACAGGGTACCCCCAGTCCTGAAAAACCTGGAAAAGTCAGAGCACTTAAAAGCTTAGGGTCCATTTGCAAACGTTTTCACGAGGAAAAATTCGCGACATTTTATACGTTTTCCCGAGTACACATCTTCAACATTTTCAACTGTTTTCGATTAAAGATTCGTAACATATTTCAACAGTTTCCGATGAGAAATTTGCAAAATTTTAAACAGATTCTGAGTACAAAATGTACGTTTTCCGAGTAAAAATTTGCAAAACTTTCAAAATTTTCAGAATACAATTTTTTTTTTAAGTTTTTACCCTAACAGGTAAAATTATCACATGAAGTTAAATTTTAGAAAATGACCAGTTCACTCGATAATCCCAAGTGATGACATTTTATGACATGTAAGCATTTTATCCTTCCGTTAAAATTGGCCTATTCTGACTTTTTCCAATAACGGAAAATTATCTCGGGGGACTCCATCTCTTTCTCCCCTTTCAAGCACCCTTAAAACCATGTTTTCTGCCTTTTATTTTGCCATTTTTTTGGATAACATTAACGATGGTCTCGCGTGCGCATTAGTTTTAGCATTTCTCGTCATAGATACGCATTAATAAATTTAAAAGTAAAGCATCCCTGAAAGTTAGAAAATGTCAGCTCGTATTGCAGTCAGCGTGCATCGCAGCGCGCAAATGAAAACATCAGCACCCTTACATTTTAATTTCATCATTGCTAATTACTTAAACTACTCTCGAATGCCTTTCACGAAACCAAGTGCTCAGTTTATCAAATTCTGAAAGCGTTATCTCCCATATACATTTCTATAATGTATGATAATAGCATTCCCAGTAAATGTAATTTTAGACGATGTGAATGCTAATTTATGGGCTGCGTTGGAGGTGGGCTTCAATTTCGCTAATTAGCATTTCGAGACTCGGCAATTTACATTGCAGATATAACGGAGGAAACCCTAAGCATATAATTGAGTTGAAAAGAAGCAAAAAAGATAATACGTACAATAATTTCTCACAAAGAAAACCTTCTTGCGAGCGTATTTCACTCTTATTCATTATTTCAACTAGCAATATCCTAGGTTCGGTAATTAAATCATCTCGAGGTAATACGAGAGATGAGAGATGCCAAAAACTGCATTTGATTAACTATCTAAAAATGGGGTGTCACGCTTCCGGGCAAAAAAATACTGGACTTATTTATCTCGTAAGAAACAACGACGGGATGAATGGTTTCTTCGCGGAAAGTGCGTTTAGGAAAACATAATTGAATTTAGGAATCTAGAAAATACGAGAAAAGTATTACTCATCTGAAACTAAACTAAATGATTTAGAGCAAAAAATGGTTTTGGCAAGTGCTATTATATCTCTTAAGGTCGTATTTTTGTATCTATCAAAAGTTCTCGATTTTTAGAGATGTGAAAAGTTGCTGCAAATTTTATGCAACAACTCTATTTTACTCGGAAAGAAGTATTACGGATCGTACTTTGGCAGTCGTGAAGTCACGCGTGCAAAATCGTCACGATAAATCCGGAATCTGAATATTCCGATCCCTATACGTATTCAGATTTACTATGCAAAATTAGGTTGCTAGCACGAACTTTTCTAGCTTTCTTAACGTTCATCTAAATAATTCAAGACATGATATGAGCATAATCTCTATTACGGTTTGATCAGGCATAACACCGAGAAACCTAATAGTTTGCTATGAGGCGAAAAGTTTGTCTTTTGAAACATTTATGTTTTTTTAATGAATTTGTTTTTATTCCCTACAAATACGTTTTAATCATTGGATTGTGCATTCCGATAAAGCGTGAATCTATAATGCGTATATCTATTGTTAATGTATCGTATCCTATTATGGTTCACCCTGTAGATATGCTTACCTATCAATTTTTAAATTCAATTCTGCCTTATGTATTTTCCCTAAATGTTCACTATCGAGTATTCCATTCTCTAGAATAAATTTAATAAACAACACGCAAACTTGACAAACCGCTCTGAGAGGGTTATAAACGTAAATCACATTGTCAAAAATATATGCAAAGGCGATGGAATATTCATTATTGTGCCAGTACTGGCATTTCTAAGGTACATTCTGAAATATGAATGCCGTTATGCAACCCGCGCATTCAAGGAGACGTTAACTTAAATTGAGGGCCTCTTATTCCGATTATTCGTTTGCTTTCCATGTATGCATACAGCACATGTGCACTAACAAAACTACATCTTCAGCTCGTATATTTTCAGAACCGTTCAATACTCGAAACTATTGCATCGCACCTCTGTGCTACGACGACTTACATTGGTTTTGCACACACGTGGTATCTAAATCAATGAGATTAAAATTGCATATAAAGTGAAATATGTGCTTTCATTTTGCGTGTTGGTACGCTCGTTTATGTAACTGACGATCGTTTTATACTAACTCAAATTTTCAAAAAAAAAGCTGAAAAATTGTTCCTAACATTTTTTAATGTAGCACGTGCAAAGCTCATGAATTTTTTATAATTGACAATTACAATATTTCTAATTGCTTATATTCCTCTCCCTTTATACAGAAGGTGATGAACAAAAATTTCATGTAAATTGTTTCAAAATAAAAATCACAATCCATCTTTAATTTTATTGTTTTCTTGTATTCATTGTAAAAATATCTCATTTGATGTTTAATAGATGCCCCATCTTTTTTCAAAAATATTTTTTTTTAACTTTTAAAAAATAATATACCGGTATCATAAACTATATTTGAATAAACTATGTTCGAATAGTTGGATTATTGTTGGACTGCTTGTTGCATGGGAAATAAAACAATTATAAAAAAGTGGCATTTAGTCGACAATTTAATAATTGAAAACTATATGGAAATATGCAACTGACCCTTATTCAAGTATTCTATAATGGGGAAACTATTTAACATGTAGGTTAAGTAATACCAGACATAACTAATTAATTCGAATATGTGATTTACTGTTCTCATTAGCTAATTGGAACTAGCGGTTGCGATCACGATTGATGTTCATTTTCGTTTATTAATACACAGGGATTCGGATACATAAATTATGGCAGATTTATTCCTAGGAAAGTGTTCTCTTATATTGGCCATCGTGGTATATTCCATCTACATGAGAAGTTTTTTGCGTCAATTTAGCTAATAGATTCCCAAGTTAAAAGCCAACTTGATAAATACATTTTCTTGGCATTAGTTGTAAAAGCATTACAGATCTGCGATTTTGATTCTGTATGAATGTTTCAAGAGAAACCAGACATTAAAATAAGTTACGACGCTCCAGCAATAGATTGGAGATGCTGCTATTATTCTGGAATAAGAACTATTAAAAATTTACTATAATGATGATAATATCATAAGACCATAATGCTATTGTATACATGTATATGTATATAACAGTATGTGCTTTATACAACAAGTGAACTTCAGTTCATGTACATCGTTTCTACATGTAAACTGCAGACTGTCCAAGGCAATTCAAAAGTATCTCATGATAATAGCATACTATATATACTTAATTGGACAAGAAATTTCAGAAATTTCATTAAAGGTGGGACAAAAAGTAATTCCTTTACATGTTTTCAAATCGGACAATATAGATCGCATGCAAATGTGTAAAAACAATGCCGAACATGTGTCATCTGTATTATCTGGACCCGAACCCGCAACATTTCCGAGGTGTGACTGTATTACCATATACATGTATGAATTACACCCTTAATACGCTTATTTACCTTCGTTAGGATTAGTAGCGTATACTAGTTTGCTAACACAAGCAATATTGAATGAATATTGCAGTTTAGCAAATTGTCAATATCTCGGATTATTTTTAGTTATTATCTCCGCAGTTAAGCAACACTAGTTTTAGGGTGAGAGCACGTTGGCATTTATTCATGTGATTTGTTTACTTATTTTGAACCAGTGTCGCGTAGTGGTATTGCAGACTCATACCACTAGGCGATACTGGTTTTTAAGTTAATGAAATAAGTGTCAGCGTGCTCTTACCCTTACTTAGCATTAAAATAGCATACTTAAAACATAAAAACCCGAATCTCCACTTTCCCAATTTTTAAAAAATAAGAAATGATAAAAACTTTTAAGTTCTCAAAAATTACAAAATAAATCTTGAATTCTGCTAAATTTTTAACTTTATTCATCACGCAAACCGATGCTTTATTGGCCAAGGCTTTAATAGAGGATCACGAAATTATAAAAACAGATGCATGCATGCGTTACAAAATAAACGGCCGCGTTTACCATTAAATTGTTTTTTTTTTTACAAATTTGTCGGCTCATTTATTCGCCAAATGTTCCCTCCCCAAACAGACAATTTATGGATTCTGATTTTGTACACCAGACCCAAAGCTGCTGCAGTGCGAATTTTTCAAAACCTAATATATTTTTGCGAAGAAAAAAACACATAAAGCCCTGTTACAAATCTTTCAATTTAAACCAGAGGCAAATGACAAATTATGACGAATACAAAATTAATTTGATGGCTCGAAAAATGATTGAAAAATAATTATCCATGTCTTGATTTATGATTTCAGATAATACATCGTTTTTCTGCAGGCTTTTTTTTATAAAGAATTCTGCAGCATATTTGAAAATATAAATAATGAAAAAATGCAATTGTT
The DNA here is from genome assembly GCA_034697705.1 of Ommatoiulus sabulosus. NCBI lineage: Eukaryota > Metazoa > Arthropoda > Diplopoda > Julida > Julidae > Ommatoiulus > Ommatoiulus sabulosus. The sequence goes on from JAQGAO010002866.1 coordinate 10,287, forward strand.
CTTGTGCTGTATACTGCATATACAGTATATAGTAATGTAGATGGAGTAGAATACTGGGGCGCGAGTCCCGAGGCTAAAAAACTGCTTTAATACGACCATATATCAAGTTCGCAATTTAAAGCAATAGATACGTGCATAGACAAGAAAAGTGTATGCTTAATTTATTATAGAGATATCTGCGCATGTATATTACACGTAATATATTCAATAAAATGTATATACGTGAACTAATACACGTAAATATTCCAGATGGAAAAGTGTCTAAAACGCTGCTTTTATATATAGCCTGGCGAATAAAAAGACGGAAAATCCCGTGCACAAAAAATAAAAAAAAGAGAGAGAAATGCAGATTGCGACTGCCATGTAAATATCCCATTTACGAGGGAAAAAAGTACACGGGCTTACAAGACATATAGGCCGATATTAAATAAATGAGAAGTAGAAGAAGAACGCGGTGCCATAAGATGGGAATGTTAGGCGTAGAAATAAATATCCCAGTCATTACATAGGATAACACGGGATATCTTTTTCGAGCAATGGCAAGTTGAAACAAAATTTACGACATATTATATTTAAAGTGCCTGCGTACGGAGTAAAAGAAAGTGGGCCTTTTTATCTGTTTACGTATCGCGCAGTTAGGATCATAAAATATATAGGAGGGAATTATCCGAGGAAGACTTAAAAACATTTTTGTTCTTGTTTATAGTCTCTACATTGCGTTAACTTCATAAATTTCAAGTTTCAAAAATGAAAGTGTTATACGAGGGGAAAGAAAAGCGTTTTTAGAGAAGCGTTACTCTCGTTGTACTAATTATGAGAATTGTCTCAGGCAAGCAGCCAATAACGTCAGGATAGCACAAAAAAATGGCTTATGAAGTATATATAGCGATTGATAAAGTGAGACATAAATCTTTTAGTGACGTCACGTAACTTTTCTGAAATGCAGCAAATCGACTTTTATGTTATTTCTGAGTTTCTGACATTTATGAAAACAGGCACGGGACCCGGTTATCTATACTTTTCATCGAGTTAAGTGTATAGTGTAAGGCCGTATATACAAAAAATGTCGGCGATATAGATTTCATATATCATTACAATCGGAAATAATAAACTTAAGTGCAGTCATTTAAAAGTTGCTGCATTTATATACTGTACTGTATATACTGTATACTCGTTTGTAGGTAGAGGAAATCGCAGAAACAAATAACCAGAATGGGTTCTTGTAAAAACTGAATGCATTATTATGTTAGTGTATTTTGGACAAAATAAATCTGGAGCATGGTCGAAATTTATGCTTCCAATGTCCATTTACCTTTCAAAGCGGTTTAACGGATATAAAACGCTATGTTCGGGTATAACATTTATAGTAAATAAAAAATCAAAGCTGTTTAGCGTTTTACCGTTGTGTCAATTCAATATTCTACTGGGCGTTGCACATTAATTTCAAAGAAACCTATAGCTACAGCATAATTACTAAAAGCAACATTTTGTTAATCAAATTCTCTTCTTTGCATGACAAAATTTCGAACTACATTCATGCAGCGATGCCTGAAAACCAAAGCATAACGGCGTAATATTCGAAATATCATGGATGGAGAACGATGCATGTCAACTGTGTGTTCACAATTAATGATTAAATAGGTTAATCAAATATTCTCAAAATAGACGCTATGATTAAACGACGTCAAAGATGGGAGGCCCCGCAGTATACTTGCATTAAACGTGATATCAAGATTTGTAAACAGAATCCTGGAGGGTAACTTCCCCTCCTCTGTGTATATATGCCCCGAGACACTTTGAAAAAGAGTTTAAAATAAACAACCGCACGTTTCCCTCAATATTTTCATAATTTTGTTAGTTTGAATAGGCAACAAAAATGCGAAGTCGCTTAATACTGGAAAAATAATACACAACATAAGCATGCACTGTGATAAGCATCTTCTTAAACAAAATACTCCGAATTTATAGGGAAATTAAAACAGCTACACAGTTTTCAGTTCAATGCTCATATGACTCATCAAACGTCCTTGAATTATTTTTCCTTACAAAAACTATTGATTGGGGACTTCAAAAACATTCAATGTGCTATGATTTCACTCCTAACAAAAGTTTCTTAGGTTTGGCTTCCTACATGTACATTATACTCAGTGTACTGTATTAAAACTGGCTCTAAATTAACTCAATCCCAGTATATTCCTTATAATATTCAATATACATGTAGATAGGAGAAATAAGCAAAGCTGCTTGTTAGCTAATACGTATATATAATTTTTAAATGTTATTAAAGTTAATCCATATTCTAAATTTGTACGATCGATATCTGAATAAAATCTCAAAGATTCATCAAGTAACATTTTGACTCTTAAATTCCTCTTTTTAATGTACATATTCAATATTCGATAATGTTTTCAATATAAACTGCAATTTCCTCAAGCAAATCATCGGCTTTATCGACACCTTAATTAAATACGCTTTTATTACAAAACTTAATCACTTCATCCCAAGTTTTATATAAAATGTACGATTTTAATATTTGGATGCACCAAACAAATAAGTACCAGCTTGAACCCAACATTGGTAATTAATCGCCAAAATCGGGATCAGGTCAAATTTTTAAGTGTAGCCTACATGTACAGACGAATCAGAGATTTTATTTATAGAGGTGAGGTCAAAATGGTGTTTTCCTTTCTTAAAATGAAAGGCCTGTGTCATGTACATGTATCACTAGCGGATTTTATTGAAATGTAAAGGCATTTTAAAGTTAAAACTTAATTCAGGAAGGGACAAATTTAGCTTCTGTCCATAGTACTCCACGTATAAATGTACATGAAAAGTTAGTAGTTACACGGATTTATTTACCCTTGTTTTCTGATTACATATTCACAAAAACAATCACAACAGAAGAAGAACAATTCGCGCCGGAGGCGAGTCCTTCGAGTTTGAATTGAAGGGGGAAGCCCACCCAGGGATGTTGCCATTATTATTACAATAATTCCTCATATTTCTACGTCCCTATCGCATCCGAGGACAGGCTTTGAATGCAGCGCTTTTGGACCAATTAATTGGATGAAAGTTTCTCTATGCTAATCTTGAAATTTAATTAACTTTTTTCTGAGGTTCCTTCTCGTAAGCTACGTACGCGGTGTTGTTATTTAAATTTTAATAAAGCATTTGCTACTGATAGAGAAGCGAGAGAAAGGGGACTGTTTGGTTGAACGATTTTTAAAGAATAATAATAAACCTCCGCAGAGAACAGCACTAAACCACTCATTTATCATTTACGTCAATTTTAACTCATTTATCTCCGGCGACTGTTTGAATAAGCAATTGTTTAGCATGAGACGAAATACCATCTTCCAATTAAAAATGCTTTTGTTCAGGGAGCACTCGCTAGCATTGCGTTCGGGGGTTGATTAGCCACACGCTAATTTGTATGCCAAAGTAGGCAATGTGGGCCAACGGAATATTCCCCTAGCAAGCTAAATGCTAATTTGGTGCTCGTTAATGCAAATGCATATGGAGAATTAAACACTCGAGAGAAAAAAAAGGCCCAGTAATTGACCTCTCCTCGATTTTAGTAGTTCGTACAATGTTCGTACATGTTCTGCTTTGTTTGTAACACTTTTAAACATCCGCATGTTTGTACTTCTTACATGAAATGTATCGTAACTTTCATCTTTACCGATTTTAGAACCTATTAGTTACAAATTACCAGAAAAGTTATCTATCAATCAATACATTTTATCGATAATGTGGTCTGTTTTGAACTGTATTTAAAATAGCTGATAGAAGGGTTTTAAACATGTCTTTGATTGACACCAAAGACCAATAAAAAGCTTATCTGATTGACTTGACCGAAACATTGTTACTTCTAAGTCAACCTGAAAATCTTACAACCGTGTAGTAAACAATAAATGGTCATAAAACGAAAACCGTTTGCTCAAATTAATTTGGACAAACGGCATGGTCATACGAATTATTCTCGAGTGGTATGTGGTATATCAAAGATCGTAGATAAATGTATGGCTTATAAAATTGGCCAGTTTTATTTTTTATTTTGGATTTACAATGGCATTATGCGAATGGTTACAAAATTGGCCAGTTTTATTTTTTATTTTTCTATTTACAATGGCATTATGCAAATGGTGATAATTAAAATGTCCAAATAGTGTTTATTATATTCAAGCCATAGAGGTTTTAGTAATTAATCAGCTTGTCATACATTATATTGAAATGAAAAACTTCGATCTAAACGTGAAGAGCTACCGAAACATTATGATAGCTGTTTGCAGGCTACAATGTACACTGTGTATGGGTGTTCGTAAGATCACGCAGCAAACAGTTTAATTATTTTTTTCACAATAATATAGCAACCAGCAACATATTTATTACTGTACATATATCATTATTTTTTAATGAAAAAGTGCGATGCCAAGTAAATTTAACATTCATAGCTAAAACATCCCATTTCTTATTATTTAAGAGCCCTGCAGACATTAATTATTCAATGTTCAACCGCGATTAAAATGCCTTATTGGCTTGTATAGATACAATTCGAGAGAATATCATTTAACTTGAAAATTGATTAGCATCTGCAAGCACTTCAAATCAGACTCAAATTTGCGCTGGTCGTGTTCTCCCCAAATGAATTTTGGACGGTTCAAGATGAATTCTACTCTTCGAATGATAGGCAGAGCAATAATGCAGAGTATATGCGGTTATTTAATTCAATATTCCTTCGGTACACGTAGCAGGCATTACTTTTCGAAGTGCAATTGCTCGCCACCAGATGACTCAGGTGGATCTATGGACGCATGCGCGTCAGGATTAATTATCATGTAAAGCTTGGAAATGCGAAATTAAAGTTTGTCTCTGCTAGAATAGAGAGATTTTTTCCGTTTGGTCGATTATTAATAAAACGATTAGTCATGTAAAAAACTGAATTTTGCGCATTATAGACTAGCATTGAGAAAGCCAGAAAATAGAGATTTAGGTTAGGCCTGCTTGTATGTGTGTGTGTGGCCTATCCTTTAGCGCAGTGTAGCGTGTTTAAACCTCGTGCTTCTGATTTAAGGTAGAACCAATAGCCTATTCATCGCCGCATAATAGCAATAAAAAACAATGTAAAACGTTGACTCCCATATATCTACGCTTTCACGGCATGAATTATGCATGTTTTTTTTTCCTTTGGCCGCTCTCACTGGCTTTTTATTCAAAATCTGATCAATGCATAAGCAGCCCACAAATGTTGCAACGATATTCGTGACACTAACAAAGGCCTGCCTGAAGACTGTTCTATTGTATTCTTTTAACTGGAATAGGGCGACGTTCACAATCAAAGTAATGAGAAAAAAGGCATTCATAAAAACCCATTATGTGCGGAATATGTAATTTGCATGATGCATGGATTTGCATGATACACTTTGCAACGTTTTGCTAAGGAATGATGCAGCTTGCGCCAATCATTTCAAGTAGCCTTCTTAACTTTGTTGCTCTGAAAACAATAGTTTTCAACATCATTTGACATTAGCCGTTTAACTTTAATTATGTACTGAGCAAGGTGGCTTAGAGGTTAACATTCTCATCTTGCATTCGGTAGATCCAGGTTCGATTCCCGGGTCGGCTATCCTCGATTGTGGATTTTCCAGGCGAATGCTGAGATGGTTCCTAATTTAAATCGGCCATGACCGTCTTCCTATCCCATCCCATCCCATCCTCCTCGTTAAAGTCCCAAATACAAAAATATAACTAAATTGTGATGTTTGGGTCCATCATGACCAAACTTCTTAGTTTGACTTAATTTGTATTATAACGATCCCCCTGCCAAACGGTACTATGTAGCCTACTGACTGCAGGGAAAAGAACTGATTTTCAAAATTTATACATTATGAATGTGGTTGACCCAAACCTCAAAGAAGGATTTTTCATTGTATTACAGATACAAGAGATCGAATAACCACGTCTAACTTGGCTAAAACTTCATAAAGGAAAAGTTTATCTCGCACAAGGCATCACTTTTTCAGCAAGGTCAAACTGGAATTTTTGAATTGCTCCACTTAGACAACTGAGAAATTAAATTACTCTAGTAGATTAAACATCGTTTTTGTATATTTCCTACAACATATAGGCCTAGACATTCCTTGAAACTTTCTGGAAAAGTGAGTTTTGCAATCGCTTATGGCAGCCAGATTGCATTTCGCACTAATTCTGTACGACTTCTAGTGAGCAAGGTAGCCTAAAGCGATGTCTCCATGACTGACAACAAATTTAACAAAAAAGCAATAACAAAAGGACACATCCGTTCACAAAGTTAAGTTTTGAAGTTTATTAGACCATGGCAACTTTTGCATTTTTGCGTGGAATTATAGGCATGTCATTATTTCACATTTATAAATATTCTTGACCCGCGATAACCATCCTCACGTGACTCGCCCATGCACGCATAACGCCGGAAGTGCCACCATCATTATGTTACTCATCCAGGCACGCTTAATTATCGCTTTTGTCAAGTCAGCATCAGAAATGCGACGCGAGGGTCTATATAGCTGCAGCAGTTTCATCAGATTCTCAATATTTGAAGGCAAACCAAGCATGCGATCCGCGTTGAGCTCAGAGCTCCGATTTCAACTTAAGAAAGCTTTTGGTTTCGAGTGAGATAATGGCGGTTCGGGTTATATAATATATTGGCTCGTTTTTAATTGAAGTTTACGCGCATGCCATCTGAACAATTCCGCGGTGCGATGCTGGCATCTCCCTCGGAATACCACACATTCATCTCAGATTAGTAATTTAGGGGGGGGCTAAAATAATTAAACAGGATTAAATGAAAGGGGTTTTGCATTAGCACGTTGAGGTTGTTAACACGCTCGAGTGCATAGCATGCTTTATAAAATATACCCCGGCTCATTTTCGCGTTGAAAATATGCGCTCGCCAAACAACATTAAGCTCTAGAGAAGCTTTTGAAACCCTCCTTAGATTGGATGTGAGGAAAATATGATATAGATGGCTTTGGGCTGTTTTCCAATCCATTCTTTCAGGAGATGGAGACTTAATTAAACTTTATACGAAATGAAAATTGACAAGAGATGAGCCTACAAAAATACCTTCATTTGCATATGTGGGGTTATAGACGAAACCTGACAAAAAATAAAACATCCCCGCTCGAAAAGGAATCCGATACGCGTATCGGCCCATCGGCAATTACCGATTTTCATTATTTTAAACACCTTCTTGTTTACCCCAGAAAAACAAATCAAAAATCATGAGTCGTCAACCGAGCAACTTCGCGAACAGCCGAGGCTCGCAACTTTTAAGCGCTTAATGGAATATCACATCGTGTACACAGCACGCATCTTAAAAATACTGTTATACGATCGACGATTGAACAAGTTTAGTTAACTTTGTTGGGTTATAAATTGCATTTGATAAATACAGTGAACCGTTATACATTGAACACCTCCGGGACGGTCAAATTCGTTCAATGTTGACAGGTGTTCAATGTATAGAAAAAATTCCAAAATATGTTCAATTTTTTTAAAAACCCAATACTGTACGTGTATTATGACTACTCTACATCCTATTAATAATATAATGATCTTGTATTACATTGCATTTATTTAAAAAAGTGAAAAATTAACGACTGCTGCATCTTTGGACGATTGTCAAACAATGATGGTCTTTTCTGCCATTAATGCTCTTGAAGTTAGGGCGTCAAATTTGTGAAAGGCAAATAATTTCAACATTTTTTTAGCTGAATTAACATCATCTCGACTAGGAAATATCCTTTTCATCCCTCATTTCATTAATATAAACACTTCATCCTCCTTTCTGCTCTTTGGCATACAGTTTTCAGTACTGCACGGTAACATGTGAACGGTTAAATTTAGCATTGGAGTATAGGGACGGCCGATGAAAAGTGTTCACTATTAATAGTATGCAGAGTTCAATGTACAGTGTATAGAACAATTTTAACATGGGCTTCTATGAAGAAAAATTCGGGCCGAAATAAACTGTTCAACGTTCACAGAATTTAATTGAATCTGAAATGTTTTTGAATAATGTTAATACCGGCGCCGATGGTCGAGTGGGTTACGCGCTTGCCTCTCGATCCTAACTAGCGGGGTTCGCTCCCCGGTCGAGGTC